>VDFB02159995.1:0-64748 GCA_007258455.2 Sequoia sempervirens
TGTGTAATACCTGTGAGATCCAACCTGTTCTGACTGCATAAGACTGCTAAACCCTCGGGATGGCAGGATTTAGCTCTGATACCACTGTAGAAACCCTTGTTTCCCTTAAACTCTGAATCTGAATGTTTTGTTTGTTTTTGCGTTTTTTTACAGTTTTTGGTGTTTTTGCATAAATATTGAAATTGCGATTTTTGAAAAGAAATACTGAATAAATTCAAATTAAATAACACAACTCCGGAAATGATTGAAATTATTGAATCTCCAGTTGCCGGTCTATTCAATAAACTTCTAAGATGATTACAATAAAGATCCAGTTACATGCAATCAAAAAGGCAACACTTTATTTGATAAAAACCTGATTTTTCTTGCAGCAATAAATGAACTTCTGGTAATGGTACGGCTGAGATGCTTGATAGCTTTCCCTTGCGCTAGGAGGAAGAATCCACTACTACTGAGATATGCGCCCTTGATAATGAAGCCTGACTGCCTAAGATGAAGGCGTTTTGCTCTGTAGACAAAGTACGGCTTTCCTGAAATGGTACGGCCAGGTACAGTAGAAGTACGGCCTGGTAACAGCAACAAATAACATGAAATGTACGGCTCTTACTAGGATCTCCAGATCCAAAGGAAATAGGCGCCTTACTATTGAAAACTCTTCTGGATGAAAATCTCTCTGATAACCCTGAAGGTATAACCTCTGTGAAGCTCTGTAATTTCTTCTGAGTGAAGAAATCCCTCTGCCTGGCAATAAATCGGATGATATTTCACACCCTCTGAATCGCTCTCACTAGAGATGGCTCGTTCCCCAATGCTCTGAGACTGAAACCCTAGGCTTCCGTGCTCTGCTCAAGACTTGATCAATTTTCAATCTTCAATAACATAATGGGCTCGAATTCCAATGCAAACCCTTATACACACTGAAAAGTGTGATTTCCTTAATAATAGGGAAGCATTAAAAAGTTCGAACTTTTTATTTTTAATATTTCCATAGTCTCCTGACAAATTTTTAATTATAAAATATAATTAAAAACGTCCCCTTCCATGATGGGTGACCCCTCAGCCAAAATCACTTAAGTTATAATATAATATTATTATAACTTTATATTATAAACTCCAATAATTAATATTTAATTAAATCAATTAAATATTAATATCTCTCTCAATAATCACCCGATGCACGAGCCATCTGAAGCTGACGAATAAAGAAGTGATTCTGAACGCTATCAATCCATACTGCTAAAAATAGCAGGGGTCCCACGCTGAGTGCCAGATGCTGCTAAAAATAGCAACTCAGGCTAGAAGTGTCTGAATGAGCCCAAACGAAAGCCAACTGATCAACTACTGACAACTGAAGCTGAACCAAGCTCCATCAAGACCCTCTATCCAATCTATCAGCCTACGAGGGTCGCATAATAGGCTAATCCTGTGCTCTGAGAGATGTCAACTAGAAGGGGACATGACAGCTCAGGAAGAGCAGAATAGAAAAGTATATTCTATTGCATATCAAGAAAATCACATTCTGAAGAAATGTTTACACCTTTATTCTATAGGCGGAAGAACAGTTTAACTGCCATAACTATCTGAACTGAAAAGTCTATTACAAATGTGTTAACCCTGAAGATTTAACATGTTAACAAATAAGATATTTTGTTTGTTACCAGCAACCTGTTGCATTATGACTGTTTATCATCACTTGCTGGCCATTGATAGTGATCCAGGATTCCAAAACATTCTAAAAGTAATCCTGTCACCTATACAATATGATTGGACATTACAGAGAACTATGTGTATATGGCACTGAGATTACACCAAATCACTTAATGATCTTCTCTCTTCTCAGAAATGTAAAATGAGATAAAATCTGTTGATAACTTGATAGCCATGGTTGACCAAAATTACAAATATATGACACGTTATCAAGTAAGATCATCAAGCATCACCACTACAAATATAGAAAAGAGACATTTTAAACTAACATCTGAAAAGTGGTGTTATGTAAAAATCCAAAGGCATAATGTGCCAAAAAGAAAGGCTCTACAATTTCCAAATGACAACTCCCGCTCTTCCCATGGCAAACCCTAAGCCTGATTTTTCTGTAGCAAACTCATCAGAGAATGTTCTGAATCACGTGAAGGGAGGTGCAGATGATGAGATGGTGGTAGCAGATTTTTGGGATGGTACAACGAAATGCTTGGGCTCATCTCTCTCAAATCTCAAGGCACCTGTGGCCCTTGTGAAATTGTGCAAACTAGGCTTGGAGGCTATGCTGCATAGAGATGGAGAGCCGGCAGAGAAAAAGAATCCTAGTAATGCAAAAGGAAAGCAGCGGTTCGAAACCGATGCTGCCCACAAGCCACTGGATAAGTTTCCATTTGCAGGTTTGTTTAAACAAATGTGGCTCATTAATCTCATACCCAGCTCAGATATTACTCCTCGTCTGCAACTGGGTTAAAAAGTTTAGTATGGAGAAGAGAAATTTTGCTAAAAAAGCTTTGATTTGTAAGTTAGTAATTTGTGGCCCACTCTAGCAAAGCTTGCATCCATGGATTTTGAATAGATGGTCCTCTAGTATAAATGAAAGGATAGAGATATTTCCTGATGCATAGGCCCTTGATGCAATAAGCTAATAGCCCTTTGAAGAACAGCACAGAGCAAACAAAAACAATAGTCATGGTCCCAACGCTATACAGGATACTGCAAGCAGCTTGACCTAATGTTTTATCTCAGACAGAGGAATAGGGCATTGAACATTGAATTTTACAGTCAGTTTACTAGTCCGTTTCCATTTCACTGTTTTTGTCAGAATGTGAGGAGGATGAGGATGCAGATGGTTGGAACTTGGAAGCAAGTCAAGAACCATAAGGAAATTGCTATAAATCAATTTCAAACTTATATGGTTCTAAGATCTCACAGTAAATCTGATAGTATAATTTGTTTTTATTTCACACAATGCAGTATGTAGTAGATGTTAAGTACTGTAATTCTTCAGATTGATAATAGTTGGGTAGGGACCCCTTATATAGAACCCCTAAATTTAATCTAAAATAAAAAATAAAATTTCAAGGGGCTAATTTAAAGATTGGATGTTCAGGCTTGCAAATGTAGAATTGCAGCAATGTCAATCAACATCCAGAACTATGAACTGACTCAAGGTTTGTTGATGATAAATGTTGCTGCTTCCCATCTATGGAAGTCATCAAGTTAATAAAAAATGCAGTCAATTGAATGACTTGCAATAACAGTGTGTCTGGAGCAATATATGATACTATAAGATTGCAGAGTTCTGCATGACAGCTAAAAGCCTAAAAGAATTGTGAAACTTGTGAGGAAGAATAAACTGAAGCTGCCAAGTGTTTCTACTATTGGGATAAAATTGAAGGGCTTCAACTAAGCAAATGCCATGTCATGAACTGAAAATGCAGAACAAAAACTTAAAAGATGAAAAACATTTTGTAGGTGTTCCAACAATTCTAGAGTGTAAGCATAAATTGTTTAAACGATAGATACAAATGAATAGCACAGAAGGAAAGAAAGAGGCTAGAAGACCAAAACAGGATTATAGGGCAGATTGTCAATTTATATCATGCAGGAAATTATCATGCATGTGTCCCTTGTTTCTCTTAAGAATCAGCATCAGTTGGAATATCAAAACTACAAATGATTGGCAACAGCATCATTCTCATTTTCAAGCTTCCTGATTATCAATTGGAGTTGACAAAATTTGTCATAGAAAAAAAGTGAGAATGTCAACAGAGTCTAGGAGGAAGTCATAACTGCTGATAGTACCAAGTTGACCTCCATTGAACAGAGACTCACATACATGGCTGCTTGAGCTGCAGGTGATATTGTGCACACCAAAGATAGAAGTAACTTCCAAGGCCAGATATGAATAGAAAGCTATAATATTTGGAACTCCTCATTGTAAGTAAAATAGGGAAAACGTTGAAGCTAGGTATCAGGCCCTAAAGACCAGAATACACAGTTCAAAAAGTTGCATGCTTCAAGTTGGTATCAAGTTCATTTCCAGATTTATTTATTTTGTGCTGGTTAAGCTCAAGGCTCAAATTCTAACAGATGGTTAGAGTTATAAGTATGGGGCTGCTGAGAAATTCTCTAACAGGGCTTATCCACGTCTCACAGAAATCCACATGATTACTTTGACCCAGGAATTACATCTAAATGCAGAAGGAATTCCCTTTCCTTGACCCAGGGATTACAGGTAACTGCAGGAGGAATATCCCCAGCCCTGCGAACAGTAAAAGCATAGGGAATTCATACCTAGCATTGGAGGCCAGGTGATCCAGAATACATACCTGTCATTGGAAGCCTGGTTTTCCTGGTAACACTAAAGTTACACCTAATCTGTGGAGGAATCAATCCCGCCATAGTAAATGGTATAAAACTCAATAGTCTTAGCTTTGCATTATCATCTCAGCACCACTTGCCCAAGCACACTTAACTGCAGAGTTATGATTGGATTCACCTAAAAGTAAAGTGAAAAAGTCTCTTTGTTCCCAAATGAGGGTTCTCACAAGTCACATTGGCCTGTTTTAAGCACCCTTATTTTTTGCATTGCAACTGTCCTGCTCCCACCTCTTGGTACAATGTGCAAACAATATGTGTTGTGAATGTGCACAGGTGGTTAAGCATAGTAGGAAATGCTCCTGTGGACTTCATACAACATTCCAAATCATATACAGCATTTAACCCAAAGAGCAAAGGATTTCTACAAATAAATCACACAATCTCATTGCCTTCTAGGCGAAAATGGTCTGCAAGGCATGCCAAAGCATGTTTACTTGCTTGTTTAGAAGATGGTTTCTATGGGAGTCTTGTTCTAAAATAAATTCCACAAGTGTCATTTCATTGTCTTGACCAAAGAAAATCATATACAAGGTTGTGAGTGCAAATTAAATGTATTATTGTGCCTAATATCATTGTAGAGACTAAAAACATGGTATTTCCAGTCTATTGGAATTGATTAAAAAGCTTCTGGCAGAAAATTGTGTATAAATTTTTGTAGCAACAATTCAGACCACACTCCATGATATGTAATCAGGATGAGGAGAGAATAAGATGTGTATATACAAGGTTGTGAGTGCAAATTAAATGTATTATTGTGCCTAATATCATTGTAGAGACTAAAAACATGGTATTTCCAGTCTATTGGAATTGATTAAAAAGCTTCTGGCAGAAAATTGTGTATAAATTTTTGTAGCAACAATTCAGACCACACTCCATGATATGTAATCAGGATGAGGAGAGAATAAGATGTGTATTGTAGATCTAGATTAAAAAATAATAGGAAGAAGGTATCCATAATAAGAGGGTTCTAGAAGCACAAGAAACAAAAAGTTGCAACAGACATTTTATTCTCTCCTCTTACTGATGATGGATCATAGAATATGATCTGAAACATTAATACAAAAATTTATGAACAGGATTTTTCTAGAAGCTTTCTAATCAATGATAAAAACTAATTAAAAGACAAGTGCTTTGTCCTTTACTTCATTTAAGTTACACAGTTTACATATTCTATCTTCTGATGGGTCCATCTACTATTTTCAATGAATTTTTGTGTATATGCCTGTACTGAACTTCAGACGGCACTTAGCAAGGGCAATCCCTTGTCGATTATTTAAAGGATCGCAAGGCATTAATAACCTTACTCTAAACATGACAAAATATGCTTTGTAAAAAGCCAGACAAAAAATGAGAAGAATGGAACGGAGAAAATACTTGAAGTTTGGGTCCAACTGTCCAAGTACTGCATCCCTTTGGTCGAACCAAAATAAGGCACTCTGGTTTCCACTCCAGGGGCATTAATGTACTCATCCTCATGGTTATCATACACAAGGCTCATCCTCTCAGCAAAGCATTCTGTGAATGGAGGCACAATCACAGAGACGTCAAACCATATTCTGAACCAATCCTTCTCCCAACGCCACCTCCTGCAAAACAGACCACTAGGTTTATAATCTGCAGTCAGCCTAGCTTCTACCTGGTTTCCTCCTGTACCAGGTACTACGATTACTGGGTGTGGCTGCTCTTTGAATGTTGTATATGCTGATAAGCTGTTATGTATATGTGCAGATTGGGTTTTGTGAATTCCCAGAGAATGAGCATTCGATTGGAAGCTAAAAGCCATGAAATAGGAAAAGAGTAGGATACACGACAAGTTTGGCATGGTTTGGGTTCGATTAGATTGTGGGAAGGATTATTAATGTTGGTAGTGTTGGGCATATAATTTGTGATGAACAATTGAGGCAAAGTCGATAAGGTGCGACCGGCCGACTAAGGTCAGTGTCGAGTGGGGAGAAGTACCTGTACATAAAGCTGTTATTTGCACTGTCTTCCGCTGCCTTTTCTTTTAAACGATTAAAAAACTAGCTGACGAAGAAAAATAAGCAATGCTACGTATTAACGATGGTTGTGGAGGTTAGATCACTTACTCTTGCTAGAGTGAATATTTTTTTATTTTATTAGTTGTTAATAGTTGTGTTTGATAATAAACTAAAAGTTATTATTTTTTTCTATTCAACAAATATTTGTCTTTTTAGTTCCTGCCGGTGGCAGGTATACTTATGCTTTCACCTAGGTCTATTTTGTTTGCAAATACCAACTAATAGAAGTGACGAATTAAACTATGGGTACAAATTTTTCTAAAGTTTATTTTTATGTCATATTTATTTAATATTTTTCACACACATTTTGTCAAATTCTATTGGACAATCGATGACTACAGTCATATTTTGGATGATGTAATCAATTTGAATATTCTATGGTTTTTTCATCTATTCGGATTTGAACACTCTTCCTGCATAGTGCATTTGTAGTGGGTAGTGCTTTTTACTATGCCACTTGACTATGGAGACTATTGAATGCATAATGCATCTTTCTGGTTTGGCATCGAAATAATTGTTTTAGTGGAAGAGTGGTGTAGTTGGTAGTGTGTTTTCCTGTGCCAATTGACTATGGAGACTATTGACTGCATTATTGCAGCTGATGGCCGACAAAATGATTGTATGAAGATTTTTTTTGATTAAAAAACTCAATAATACGATTGTCTTCGAATCTTCATTTATTGCCATACTATCAAAAAAAATCCAAGGTTTTATAAATACATTTTATGAGTTTGCAAATTGCGAATGTGTGGGAAAAACACTGGGAGTTTCTGAAGTGTTGTGCAGTCTTTGACAACGAAAATACGCTGATTCAAAATTTAAACAGGTGCATTTTTTTTGTCAGATTTGCTGTATGGTTTTGCGATTGAAAATAGTTTTAATATTTGCAGATTTATAAAGAATGTTTTAGTGAATGGGTTTTGTATTTGTTTTGATTTGTCAGAATGGAAAGATTTTCATTTTGAAACATGTATATAGATTAGTGCTTAGTATTATAAAACAACAGTTCTCAGCTGTACGTTTGTTGAGCATTTTTGTGTGAAATTTTTGCTTCTTCTTTCTTCTGTCAATACAAACGATTTTTTACGAGGCTTGTGTTGGGTGCTTGTGCAACGTAAACCTCACTCTTCACCACCAGATCTGTGACTGTTATTCCAACCACCACCGCTACGGCCCCTGGCAGCACCAACGCCACCACGATACCCATCATAACTTTGCCCTCCTCCATAACCTGACCCCAACCTTCCACTGTCCCAATTTCCCCAAGTGGAGCGCAATGGGGGATATGCAGAAGGGGAATCAGAACCAGGCCTAACAAATGCAAGAAGTGTTTTAACAAATTGTGAATGGAAACTAACTTTTTTTAAATTTATCAAAAAATTTCCAATTGGCGGAAAAAAAGGCCTACCAAAAATGAGAGTCTAGAGAAGCTAAGGATGTGTGTACTTGTGTTGTTTATGTGGCTGTGTAGCTCTAAATCAAATTCTTTAGGCTCTTTTTGTTTAACTTGATTTGAGATCTCATGAAATAGATACTGAGACACCCAATTCCAGACACAAAATGTACTAATACAGACTTAAATCAAACAAACCCCACCTGAAGTAACAACTTCCTGATCACCGCGATCTGTGGGTTCCCTGGACGGCACGCGTTTATATCTCACCGTCGTCTCACCCATTGCAATTGCAGACCTTCCTCGCTAAAAAACAAGCATTTTTAAGAACAATTTTTTTTTCAAATCCTGCACAAAGGAGCTTTCGAAATCTGCCTCTTTCCGATTGCTGTGTTTCAGCTTCTGCCTTTCTCCAACTACTGTAAAATGAAGAATAACATAATTTTAACTAGCATGAGATTAGATAGATTGGGTATCACTCCAGTCTTCCTTTGTATTATTTGTGGATCAACTTATGAAGATCTAGATCTTCTCAAGTGTAGCTTCAATCGATCTTGTTAGTTTTGGCTTCAAAATAAACTCAAATGATTTGGTCCCTTACTTAACTCCATATTTTAACTATTTCAAACCTATCCCTCTCTTTATATGAGATTTAAGCCTCTCCATCTTGATAATTTGGAAAATCTGGATCTTGATAATATTGCAGACAAAAGGAACTCTTAAAGTAATGAAAGGGAACGGATGTGGTATATTTTTCATGGTTGCAGAGTTTCATAAACCTCTCAGATAATAGAATTGAAATGTAACCATTGAGAAAAGTTGTATGCTTGGGTTAGCACTAATATGAATCCTTCTGAGCATGCCGAGTTTAGATGATTATTCAGCAAGAAGACAATTCAAGAAATGAGAAAAGAGCATAGGAAGCCTGTGAAGGGTAATACATCTTGATCAGGAATCCAGATGTATGATTGCTTTAAACACAAAAATTAAACTACAAATTGGTCTTAGTACCATTACGGCATTACCTATGTAGAAAAGAAACTACACACCATTATGAAAATAAGGACTAAGAGAATTGCACACTGCAAAATTGCCAAAAGACATGAAGAATAATCCCCAAAACTAGCTAAAATGGGGCTAAATTGACTACAAATTCGTACAACCAAGTAGTCAGAATGGCAGCTGTCGAGAATTTAGCAGAACAGGTCCTCACTTCCTATCTTGGAATCCAATGCCAACAGAAGTGAAGGCAAAGGCAATGAAGGCACAATGTGTCCATATATATGGAAAGATTCTAGATTTAGATGTGATTTAGAATTAGATTTTTCGAGAATCCACAACAGACGGTGAAATGCCGTGTGATTAAAGATGTGGACTGATGGCCGGACGGCTTGGAATCCAAATGCATGTTATCGTGTCTCCGTTTTTGAGCTTCCCTCGCATTTACCGCACCGTTTATGTACATGCATTCAATTTCTCATTTTTTTTTATCTTTTAAACGATATAATATGTATACCTGATCAATCAGGTGCTTATGTTGTTACTAGATAATTCATTTTTACGTGGTGGAAAGATACTTCCACGGTCCTTCCAGGAAAATTAGATACATTGAAGATTCTTAATCTGTTTTAAGGGAATTATAATTATATTGTTTAATGTTTTAGTCTGTCAATGTCTTATGTATATATTAATTTTGATGTGGATTTATTAGTCATTTTACTTTACTTCAATTTTAATACAAATTCATTTCGTTTTTATATTTTAAATTAATGTTTTTAAGGAAAGGGGAGACTGGACCTCATGACATAATGCATACAATAAGATGTTTTAACCAATCGAACCAAGACCCTCGTCGGTGGAAATCTTACTCTTCAACATACATCCAAAAACACTTTTTATTAAGCATCTAGATCTTGCATTTAAGGACAATCCTAAACCATTAGTTTATATTGCTTGATTATCAAGATCGTAGTATTGAAATTTCATATCAAAGCATTATAGAACTTATATTAGTAAATATTATATGTCGATTTATCATTTAGGCACTTTATGTCTATGCATGGTATGTCTCCATTTTTGTTCATTAACAACAAGAATTGATTAATTATCAAGGAAGTTATCATGCTTCACTCTACACACCAATAGTCTCTTTAGAGTACTTTTTAGTATCGCCTAATCTAGATACAAGGTGTAGACACCTAAAAACAACTAATGTATTTTCATCCTTATCATTTCATCATTATTCTTATTAATTCTTCTATCTATCTATATTAAATAATTTTAATTAAGTTAATATTTCTCCCTTCTCATTCATAGTAATTAAACAAATATTTAATTATCTTAATCTTTTCATCAAATATAAAGATTGGAGATAAAGATAAATTTAAAGAAATTAATTCTATCAATCACTTTACAAAAAAGTTTGGGAAACTTATAGGACAAAAAGATAAAGATAAAGAAGATAATTTTCCTAGTCATATTTTGCAATAAGATTGGGAAGCATATAAGTCAAAAAGAATGCATTGTAAATTGGCAAATATTATACTAACTTTGTAATAGATGTAAAAATATAAATTTGTGATATTAACAAAGTTTTTGTTTTTTTCATTATTATATTCTTGGTATTTTATATATAAGAAGTGTGAGACAAAAATTCATCTCATGTAAAATAGATACAAATATAAAGATTCCAATAACATTTAATTAATAGTCAAAAAATTGAATTATCAATTCCATATAAGATATATTATTGAATGAAATGTGCAAATAATATATGTTCATTGTTCTAAAATGGTTGTAGAGGAAGAATTCAGCGATAGGAAGAGTGTGATTCAACATTGTATCTTATTCATTTTAGAAATCTCTCAACAAGATCTATTATGTAAATGTAAACTATTATGTTTACATCCATATAAAATTTCTTATCTTTTATCTTCAATATAAATGGTGTATTTAAATAAAAGAGAAGTTTGTAATCTGAATTTTGTTGGTGTTTACTTAACTTCCAAGTTTAGAAGAGCTCTAGTTCTTATAAAGCAATATTCCAAGATATAAGATTTTTTTTTTTATTTACTACAAGGAGATCATCATATCATCTAAATTTCTCTATATAACTAAGCATCTTTAACTTTGACATTTGTGTTCATTCTAATTTGTCCTTGTATGGGCTAAAAAAATTGTTGATGTCTACTTTATAGCAACTTCCAAGTTCAAAAGAGCTCTAAATTCTATGAAGTGATATCCCAAGTTAAAAACATTTTTTCATTTACTACTCGCGTATAATATAAGTTTCACTATATAACTAAATGAACATCTCTATGTCTTAAATTTATGTTCATTCTAATTCATTCTCATATAGACTAAAATTTGTTGATGTTTACTTCATATCAATTTCCAAGTTCAAAAGAGCTCTAAGTCCTTTAAAGTGGTATCCTAATTTGCAATTGATTTTTGCATTTACTATTAGGTGATCACCATACAATGCAAGATTCACTACACAACTAAGCATCTTTCTCCAACTCTAATATGTGTGTCCACTTTAATTTATCATTATATATAGACTTTGTTGATGCTTACTTCACACCAACTAAATTGAATTTAAAAGAACTCTCGGTCCTTTAAGTGGTATCCCAAATTACAAGTATTTTGTTCATTTACTATGAGAAGATCACCATATAATCTAAGCTTCACTATATAACTAAGCAAACATCTTTAACTCCAAGTTAATCAACAAATTGTAGAAGGATTGTGCACACCATTAATGTCATGATAAAATTTCTATAATTATTATAAACAACTTATATATCATCTTTGTCTCTCTTATAATATTATTGTATATAGTAAAACTTATACGATCATGTTAAAACTTTGAATCTTTACAAGGTCTCTTATTTTAATATAATTTAATATTATTTAATTAAAAATATAAAATTGAAAAAATAATTAAAAACAACTAATGTCACTTTCTTAACACTCTCATAGTCTCTAATATTTTCTATTTTTCATTCAAACTCACTCATCTTATTTGTGATATATTACCATGTTTATTTTCATTTACTTTGTGTTGGCTACATTTTCATACTTAGTTTAATTCATCCTTATGCTGATTTGTATTGATAATTCTTTGTCAGCAAATATGCAACATAAATTTGTAATTATTGTTGATACAACACTAGAAATGCATTAATGTCAAATAGGGAAATGTTTTGACAAAGTCTCAATTGTGATTTAGAAAATTAAACGAAGCAATGGAGAAAAGATACAAAGGTGTGAGAAAACGGTTGGGTAGATATGGTTCAGAAATCTATAACCCCAAGTTGAAGATGCAACAATGGCTTGGAACTTTTGATACTGCAGAAGAAGCAGCTGATGCTTATGATAAAGCTGCAATAGCAATTGGAGGCAGAAATGCAACTACTAATTTTGTAAACATCAATTTTAATCTTTGTAGCAAGTTCTCCAAGGATCCTGTTCCTAAACTATGTCATCCAGAATGTAGATTACAAAAAAGCAAGAAGTCGAAGAATAAATTTGCATCTAACCAATGTAAAGATGTACCAGAAGAAAGCAAAGATGTAGGCTTCAATTCTGATGAGTCTAAATAATGTGCAAAAATAATATCGTATAGAGGTGTTAGACAATGTCCAAGTGGTTGATATGGTGCAGAAATTTGGAATACAAATTTGAGAAAACGAAAATGGCTAGGAAGTTTTGATACAGCCAAGGAAGCTGCCTATGCTTTTGATATGGCTGCAATATTGATAAAAGGCAATAAGGCAATCACAAATTTTGACCATACGACCAAGCTCTTGCAACAAACTTTTTCTAACGAGCAAAATAATGAAGACCGATGCTTGAGTTCTGATGACTCTGAACAATCTGCAAAAGAAATATCATATAAAGGTGTTAGAAAACATCCATGGGGTACGTATGTTGCAGAAATCTGGAACAAGAAATTGAAAAGACGATAGTGGCTAGGAAGTTTTGATATAGCTGAAGACACTGCATATGCTTATGATATGGCTGCAATGTCCATAAAAGGAAATAAGGCAATCACAAATTTCAACTATACCAATCCAAACCCAACAGTCCTGCTAGAAGAAACTAAATCATTGAAACAAAGCATGCCTGATAATAGCCCAACCAATTTAGGCATTCAAAAATTAGAATCAGATATTGTGAGTGATAAGAATATTTCTGACACCAACATTGATGCCCATATGCAATATTTTGCAAATATCATCGATAACAATGAAGACCTTGTTGAACTTGATTTCAACAAATTAGATCTTCCTATCTGTGATCCAAAATATTTTAGTATAATCTCTAATCCCAATATTTATACTAGAATCCATTTGCAAGACTATGCCTTTGATAGTTCTCTTACAAACTTTGGAATGCACTGTCCAAGTATATTTGAAAATGTCAATTTTGATACCTTATGTCAAAACTCCACCGATAGTAATTTTGCAACATCATCTCCCTCGGCATGGGAGTAGTCCAATCTTAGCTCCACCAATAGCCCTATTCTAGTTAGTAGAACAAACAATGATACAATTTCAATGATGAATACTAAAAAATTGACTATTCCAAATAAAATTAAAAGGCAGTGTATGTTCCCACTCTTGGAAGATTCTCTATTTGCAGCTGACAATTATGATATTAGTAATCAGTATAAAGTTTTTAGTACTTCTACATTCAGTAGTAAAATTTGATGCTATTTTTTCACAAATTAGAATTGTTTCAAAGAATATTGTATGGTATGTTGAGAAAGCAATATAGATTGCATTGATAGAAATTGCCATTTCACAACATTGTATATTTGTAATACAAAATCTTCTTTCAATGGTGAGATAATTATATCCTTCTGTGATTGTAAATATTACTAATTTCATACTTACAATTCCTAGTTTCTCAATTTTTCTTAATTAAATTTTTTTAATTATTTTAAAGTTCTAATTTATCATCTCTTATTTTTGTACTTTTCATGTGTCATCCATTGAACTTCGTATACTATCAGAATAAGCAAGATGTCAACGAATAAGCGTATTAACATGCCACGACAAAAATGGGAGGTTCCAATTGTAGGTCCAATTGATTCCAATGTATTGCAACACATCTTTTTTATCGAATGTCTACAAGTTGAGCAAGCCATCAAATTGATATTAGGTGGAGATTTTCTTAATGGTCAAAATGGAGTGAAATACTACTCAGATGTAGTTTCATGCTTTCTATCAAATTGCATGGACTTAGTCCACAATTCAGACTCGCTAACTAAGTTAGCATATGCATATGTCAAAGATTATCTACTTCCACCAAATGTTTACAATGAAGTTGTGGCTCAGTATGATAAAACAATTGGTGATGCTCCTTTGGGAGGTTTATTCCACTACTCAATGTTAATGGAATGTGAAGCAATTACATGTGTTTACAATGCTATACAATTGGGTTTGAACAATAACTGTGACCTCGTAATCATGCAATCCTTGAATGCACATTCTGCCCACTTGGGTCAACATCTCTCAACAAGGATCTTAGAGGTCATTAGAGCATTCATTTACCTAAAGAAACATATTCCTCCTCGAGCCCCTGTGACATCTCCAGTATCCACAGCCACTTTAGATACAACTTCTTCAGAGGAAGATGTCAGTGTTTCTTCTCCATAGGGAAGCTCTATGTAATTTGAACAATTTGCTATATTGTTCATTTTTGCTTTTGAACTACACAATGCTATGCATTTTATGCTTCTCATTAAGTTTAGCTTTACTTTTCTTATGTTTTTAGGGTTTTGTAAATGAACATATCTCATCACGTAGAGAGGGTAACATTCTAAGTACAATAATTTACAACTTGGAAAGTTTTGTGCTATAAATGTGTTTTACTATATCTCATTTACCATCTACGAGCTTGTGTAATGTAAATAACAATGTGGTTAAATAGTTTTGTGTATGGATTCTCTATTATTTATAAGACAGTTAATATTAGATCAGTTGTCATAATCATATATGTAAAATATGCAATGTGAATTTAATACAACCTTTACCAAATTCATAAATTAGAATTAGAAATAGTCTAAAAATATACATGTGTCAATAATCCAATTTATAGATTTCAATTTTGTTATTTACATTCAATAGTTATATCAAAGATATTTAATTTACTCATTACATCATCTTGCAAAAGTAAATTAGTCATGTGGCAACAACTACTTACTACGAAGTCCAATAGAAATGAATATGAGCAAAAAACATTTTTCATGTAATCATATTCTAGGATTGGAAGAGAGATTAGTAGATTTATACACTACTTTTACCACAATAACACTAAAATGAAGAGAAAAATAGACAATAGACAACAACAAGCAAAACAAATAGTAGATGTAGAAAATTATAGACTATCAAATTGCTCTCAAGTAGATAACATTGACAATGCACTAAGAATTGAGGGTATATATAGAACTAATACATTTAAGTAAAATAATATCAATTCAACTGCATCACTTTGTCAAATTAAAAAACTAATTAGAAATACCAACAAAAATAACAAAATTGAAGTCAACCAAATGAAAAATATTCAACGATATACAGTCAACTCACTACGAAAAACAAAAAACAAATAGATTCAAAAAATATTGCAATATGTACAAAGTCGGAAAAAGGAAATTCAAAATTAGCCATTCAATTGTTCAAAAAAAAATTTGAAGATACACCTAGATATGTATGTTCAATTTGTCACATATTGCATTTTAAAAAGGACATCACAACTTTGGAAGACAAAGAAATGCAAATTTATTACAGCTTATCCACAAATAAACAAATGACAACAACAAAGTATATTTGTTCCAAATGCAAAGCATCGTTGAAACAATGTAAATTACCAAAATATGCAACTCCAAATTACATCCGAACAAATAATCCATTAGGATATGTGTCAATGCTGACACAACTAGAAGAACGACTAGTGTCCCTTAGAATTGCATTTGCGCAAATTTGCCAATAAGGATACAAAAATTCACAATTAGGTTTGGCTGGGTGTATTATAAATGTACCAGTTAACTCTAATATTATACAACAAGCATTACCATGTTCAACAAATGAAACATCGACAATAGTTGTTGCACTTAAAGGATGCCTACAGTATAAAAATGCATACCAAACAGGAATGATACGTGCAAATATGATAATGAAAGTGTTGGATCAATTATCAAACAGAAAATTATACAAAATGGAGAATGTTGAGATAAACAGAGACTGAATTGAAATTCTACGACTTGATAGTGCAAAGGACACAACAAGCGATAATAGTAGAAGCGACAATGGACAAAAGAATTTGCTATCAAATCACATGCACAATTCAAAAATGAATTTTATGTTATATAAATTAAACCATGTCAACAAACCACTAATTGATCATATTTGTTGTAATATAAACACAAAACCATGTTCTATTTACAAATCAGAAGCATATTGGAGTGATCATAATCCAATTTATATAAAGATTGAAACAAATGACAAATTCAAATCCACTTAGTATCTTTTTAAAAATATTAACATTATCAGTATTTCTTGTAGGTAACAATGGAGTCAAGCAAGAGAGTCGAAACAAGCCAGAAAACCATGCAACAAATATCAAAAAGGTGAAAAACATTGTTTATGTTCAATTATACTATCAAAATTACTCTTGAAAACAATAAATTTAATTGATGTGAACATTGCAGATCCAAAAGCAAGAAGAAAAATACAGTATCAATTGAAGAACTTCACTCGCACAAGGGAGGAAATATATTTGAAGGAGATGTAATTGTGGTCTACAAAACAACTCTTGACAAACAAAACAATACAAAAGAAGTTCTTCGTGCAGATTTAACTGATGAAAAAGGTGAAATGACAATTACTGTCAATATAATTGGTCTCCTTGTAAAACAACATGAATCAAAAATAGTTCCTACAACAGCTATATGCATTACAAATTTCCAAATTGCACCAAAGACAGACTATGATAGAGGTGATTGTGACTGCATCTTGATTTTCACAAACACAACAACAGTCGAAGTCATACCGCACATGCATGATGAATACAAATTCATACCAACCAGCACAATTAGACAACTTCTTACAAGTGAAGAAAACTATGCAATTGGATCTGTAGGGGCACTTGTGGTGGGCACAAAAAAAACTTCTTTCCAATTTTTTGTTGAAATAAAAGATGGCCATTCAGAAATGAATAAAGCATAGGTATACATATTCCTCTAATTCATTATTTCATTGTAATTTGCATCAATTACTGCTTACTAGAGTTTTTAACTAAAGATAAATTTTCAAATAAAAACATGCACCCACAATATAGGTACAAATACATGAGAGTTTGGAACAACATTTCTCTTCAATGGAAGAACAAATACACCTTCAACAATATCCAATCATGTTGTTGAGGAACATTGTAAAGAGGCGAGAATCAAAATACAACACTCTACAAACAACTCAATCAACATACATCAGCAAATTGAATAACAAAAGGGCCTCTGAGTATCTCAACAATTTGTTGCATTCAACAATTGAGGTAAGTAAGCCCTTTGATTATGTAAACAATTTTGTTTATTCAACATGTAACACAAGCACATTTGCACCTATGAAATTATAGACTATTAGAAAATTATTTAAAAATACATAATATACATCTTCGTTATATTTTGCAGATTCATGGAACAATAAGAATAGCCAATGCATTTTCAAATCCATTTCAGGCTTTTTGTCTTAATTGCAACTACAAATTTGATACATATGGAGAACTACAAGAACAAACTGCTTTTTGTATTAAATGTAAACAAGTTCCATATATCTACTCTCACTACTTGAAAGTCATTGTGACAAGTGATAGAAATAAAACAATGGAATGTGCAATGGATAGATCTGTTATCCAACTCTTGCTTCCCGAATTACTGAATATTTCCTATGAAGAATACATTGATGACAAATTATCAATTGTCTTCATCCTAAGAGACTTCTCCAAAAAAGGACATTTCAAACTGAATCCAAACAACCTCATAACCGATGCACAATGTATTGAAGAATGATATATAGATCTTATATCCAGGTACGCTTGTAGTTCACAAACACTTAGCTTCATTTAAAAATTCAATTTCTATACTACATTATCTATTGAAAGATTATCACATAAAACAACAAACAATGTCCTTATAACCACCTTGAAACATTTTTGTGCAGAAAGCAATGTCAAAAAATACTTGGGTCGTCATCTTCAGCAAGGAGAAAAACTGGGACATCTTGAAGAAGCACAATAAATATGCAATAGTTCTATATGTTATAGGATTTTCATTTCACAATTAATGACTACAACAAACAATAATATAATTATCTACTACCATTTGTAATATATTGACCATAGTGGTCTATAGACAGAAAAATGCATATTCTTGACTTTTCTATGCATTTACACTCATCCTTATTTCTAGTTTTCTATGAAAATTGCTATGCAATTACATTGATATATATATCTACTTTAATATCTAAATTCTTCACTTTGCTATGCATTTACATTGATATATATTTCTTAGTATATGCAATTATTACCACTATGTTAAGCAATTATCAAACAAACAACAACTCAAAAATCCTACCGGCAGGAATCGGACGCAATGCGTCTCTTGTTTAAAGTGGAGATGTACATTTAAAAATTAAAATTGTTTATAAAATTAATTATTGTCAAGCTTATTGACTAAAAATCTGAATAAAAATTTATTATTTATAAAATAAAATGTTTTTTACTAAATAAAAGAGTAAAATCAATTTTGAGTTTAATTTTTTTAATCTATTTATATATCTATTTGTGTCTTATAATATCAATTTTTTTTTTATCTTATTTAACTTTACACTAATTAAAGGAAAATAATACAACATTCACAAAAAAAGGGAAGGGTGGTAGAGAAGCACACCCATGAGTTCAAAAGGGCCTAGCCCTAAAACAACATAACAAATTAATTAAGTACACAAGAGGGATGGCAAGTGGCACACGATGAAATTCATTGGTGTTTGACCAACCGTTGTCTCACCAAGGAGATGGCAAATGAGAAGGTTGAAGCCATCCTCCATGAGCAACATTATCCCTGGGATTAAGTGCCACATGACCATGAGAGCAAGACTCACAGTCTCCTCAACTATCTTGTTTGGAATAGTGGTTATGTCCACATTGATGCCTATGTGGAGAAGTGGATTCAAGAGGAACATAAGCCACAATGCAAGGGGCATTACTCTTGTGATCTAGTAGCTCTTAGAGATGTGCAACTTTACTAGCTTGCACTCGACTTTGCATAAGAACATCAAAGCAAATCATAGCTTAAGTATACAAAGAAAAGCATTTATTAGTAGTGTTGTGATTAAACAAAACAACATTTATATCTTTCCAAATACTAAATAAAATTTCCACATTGAAAGTGTGTCATATAAATGGGTATACTTGTGAGGGAGATTAGGCTAATCCCTAATAAGAATCATGTGCCATGAAAAGGGAGTAGGTTTGAATGGCCTAAAGAAGTCATAAATCCCATTCCAGACAAGCTTGAGTTTGAGGACAAGACTAGAAGAGGGACTCAATTTGGCCATAGAATGAACAATTCAAAGTGTGAACATCCATGCAAGTGAGACGAGTCCCCATGAGAAGACCTTGGTAAAGAAGACACCAAGCAAAGTGAGCCATTTTAGGCTCACCATCGCTACCAAAATGCCTTGGAAGCATTTTTTTCCAAATCCCATAAGAGGATTGAAGTTGCTAGTGAAAGTTAAGTTGATCAACCATATGCAAGTGAGGAGAGAGCCAAGAGTAGCCTTTAGAAGTCCTATAACTTGGAAAAGGAGTATCCAAAAACCATTTCCAGTCCTTCCACCAAGGCTTGATAACACACACCCAGCTTATGAAGCGATTTTGAGGGAATCAAAGCAAGAACTATCTAGTAAGTCTCTTGATCTTGATTGGAGAGTCTGTACTTCTATTTGAAATTTGACCAAGAAAGAAAGTTCTTTGTGGCTAGAATGAATGAAATTTGGCAAGGTTTTGTCTCCTCTTAACAAAATTGAGAGTTAGGGTCAAGTTAAGAGAGCCAATAGTCTCCCTTGAGAATTGAAGAATTGGAACCACCAAACAAAGTATTGATTGATGGATAAACCATTGTGAAAATCATCTCCAACTCAATGCAACCAAGGATCGAGGTTTTCCTAGGATTTTTAGATGCTCTTAATCATAAAAGTGCCTTGGATGTAAATCAATTCCTTCATGGTCAGAAGAGTGCCAATTTTCAGGCCCTTCCAAGCTAAACGATCATTTGGAATGCCAGAACCAATGCAATGGTGAACAATAATTTTCCAAGCCTCGTTGCTAGTGAACGCCCTAATTACACACTTGGCACACAAAGCAATTCCTTGTCAAAAAATAGAGATCAATCCAAGACCTCTAGCCTCCCATGGTAAACAACAAAATTCCCATGCCACCTGTGGAAGCCATGATGACCATCATTGGAAGCCCAAAGAAAATCTTTGAGGATTTTTTCAAACTTTAAGTATGAAGCCTTGGAGGGAACCCAACAATAGGAATAATAAACATGCATGACCACCAATATCTTGGAACAAATTTGAAAGCAACCACCCAACGAGAGAGGCATGGTGATCTAATAATAAAGTTTTTTTTTTTCAAATCTCACCAACATTGCTTGTCAAAGTTCAAAAGGGTTGGTGTAGAAGTAAAAATGTATGGTGATGAATCAAAATATTTCCCCAATGCCCAATCCAGTTCCAATCGAAGGATCTCAATGAAGTAGGCTTGGGTAGAAAGGATTGTTTGTAACATAAGGTCTTATCCCATTGAATGTTGGTACCAGATTCTTAACAATAAAACACAAGGCACTTGAGGGCTTGTGAAATATTATCTTCTTCCTCACAAATCATGAGGAAAGAATCATCAAAGAAATGACCATTAAACAATCTTTGCTCATAATTGGGAAAAAAATCCCCTTGATGTGGGAATGTGCAACAACTTAAGTAAGGAGATAACCAAAACCTTGTATGGCCAAGACATAGAGGGTTGGGGAAAGAGGGAACTCTTGTCTAATGTACCAAAATATCCCAAAAGGAGGATATTTCTAACTAGAGATGGTTATGCATGTAGAGGCATATGCAAAAATCATTTGAACTAATTGAAGAAATTGGAGGCCAAAACTAATCACCTTGAGCATGGCTATAATGAAAGGACACTCAATGCGATCATAAGCCTTAGCAAAGTTAATTTTAATAAAAAATGATGATTGTTGAGATTGCTAGGCCCATTCCATTCCTTCCCAAATTGCAATAATGTTGTCTACCTAGGATAAATCTTGTTTGTTTTGATCTAACAATTATCAACAACAATGACTGTAACTTGAGCATGAGCACATTGATGGTGATCTTATAAGAGATGTTCAACAAGGTAATATGATGCCAATTATTGATATCCTCTGGGTCACTAGTATTAGGAATGAATTTGATGTTGCCTCTATTAATTAAGTTACCTAAAGACCCAATTTGTATTGCTTCAAGGTACACATTATAAAGGTTACTCCCTCTAATGTCCCAAAAGGCTTTATAAAATTCACAAGGAAAGTTGTCAAGGCTAGGAGACTTGTCATCAACCATGGAGAATATTGCCTCCTTAAGATCATCTTGGGTAAGGAACTAATCACACAAGATGTGATAAGCATTCAACACTCTGTGAGGGATTACCTCAAGGAATTGTTGTAAGACATGACACTTTGTAGGCGTATAATCTTGGGTGACCAAAACTTTCTCATAGTGTTGAACAAAGGCCTAGAGAACATCAGGTAAATTTTGGAAGATTTGATGTCCTTCATGAATTTTCTTGATGGTATGAAAAATTTGGTGGGTCCATAATGCTTGAAAAAATTCCTTTGATACTTAATCACCAATTTTAATCTAGTGTAATTTGACTTTGATATGAGCGCCACGAGCAACATAGGCATCCACAATTTTCTTCTATTGTCATAGTTGGGCTAGGAAAAGTTGGGTGATGGTATCAAACAATTAAGCTTCTAGAGTGGTGATGGCTAGGCGAAGCTCTCGGGTAGTGGCTTCATACAAGTGGCAACAAAAATCAGCTAGTTAGTGCTCGTAGATGTAATTAAATTAGCTTGTATGGGTTATAGCATCATTCCACCACTTTATCCATCCAATGCCATGAAGAGGACATGGCTCAAGATTCTAGAAATGCAAGATATGAGTAGATGTGGCCTTGTGATTGAGTAGGGATGTATTGAGGAAGAAATAATTCATCTATCTTTGGGACCTATAACTTGCCATTTAATATGAAAGTGTATGGGAAAGTGTTCTAACAATACAAAATCTACCAATGACTCCATAGGAAGAGAATAATAGCTAGAAAAGGTGAAAAAGGATTTCATTGAAACCATGGCATGATCAAGCTATGCTAAATCTCTATCAAGCCTGAACTACAAGTTGTTCAATGTGTACCATGGGGATTGCCAGGATGATGGCTTGAATTGGGATAAAAAATCCCCAATTTATTACACATTTAAAACCAAGCCTCTCTTTCACTAGTTATCTAATACATTGGCAAAGTTTTGCATTTATTGTGGGGCCACTCAATGATATTGAAATTTGTACACAAAACCCAAGTGGTGGTTGACATTGAATCTTTTATCCAACACTAGAGTGAAAATCTTTTGACATCATTGGAATCATACACATTAATCACCCCTTCAATCACCCCAAAGGAATGATTATTCATATGGAAGAGATCCCAAACCACTCAGCTAAGTGGGGTCACATCCATGATCGACCAAAATTTGATTTTATGTAGGCGAGAGAAAAGTGACAACTTTTCCACAACCAACTCTATGGTTGGAATTGAGAGGAAAGTTGTAGGACCAAGTGACACAACATGCAATAGAAAGAAAAAAAAACTAGACACTTTGAACTCCTAAAGGCAAAGGATGTCTAATTTTGGGAATTGAGCATAAACACCATGTAAAAAGTGCATATTCTATGAAATACAATTCATTTAACCATCAAGAGGCATTTCCTCATTATCCAACCTATCAAGGGAAAAATAACTATTTTGGATGACAATGTCAAGAGCATTAAAGTTGCCAATTTGAACATTGAATTGGCCCAACTATCAAGTTATGACACAAACTAACCTTCTTCCAAATGCCTTGATAGGCTGCAAGATCTCATTTGGCCCACCATTGGTGGGGAGGGGTAAACCCACAAAAGTGGTTTACAATTCAAGTGAGGAAGAAAAAGTTTCAAAAAATGACCCATGTAAAAAATTTTGGTTTTTGGGGTTCGAACAAACCAGAAGAGGGTTCACTAGAACCCTAGTTCGAGAGAATCCATTAAATGCAAGGTCCCACCATTCCCACAAAAAAACACAAAGAAAATCTTTTTTGAAAGGGGGTTCGCTTGAAACCCCCTGGTTCTCCTAAGCCCCCCTTTTCCCACCTTCTCACCCTTTGGCACCAAAAAACTCCAGAATTTTTCCCTTTGAAGCTCCAATTGAGGATGAAAATGGAGGAGACTTCACAGACCCAACTAGATGATGGTAGTCCTTGGAACGAGCTATCCAACAAATATAATTTCAATATGTTTTGGTTCTATTATGTATTTGCTTTTTTAGTTTTATTAAACAAGTTTTTCACTGAAAAATCAAGCTCTCTATTCTGCACATGTGGAAAAATAGTAGATTATCAAAAAAAATTGAAAAATATGAGTGCACCAAATATTGAAGTCCTTGATCCAACAAAAAAAATTGAATTTTGATACATGCAAAAAAAGTTATGTTGTATATGGTCTACCTATGTCTAAATTGTAATTGGTTTGACTTCGAAACTTGATTAAGGAAAAAATATTCAATAAAACACTATGAAACCAATTGGAAGCACTAGATATCGTAGTTAAAATCTAAATTCAAAAAAAATAGAATTTATCCTTCATGGAAAAAAATTTATGTTGTATACAGTGAGCATCACTCCTTAAAAATGTTGTTTATTGAAAAAACTAGTCTTCGAAGGAGATAGAAAAAGAAGTACAATCTTATTCCAAAAATTTTGAAAAAAATATATTTAGAATCTACAGAAAAAATGTCACAAATCACTAGCTTGCATCATCTTCAAAGTCCTCATAGTTTAGTTGCTATAGGTGTCCAAAAGTGAAGATTTAGTTAGAAAAAATTATTTCAGTGTCTAGTTTGGCCAAAAATGGTAAACCGATATTGTGGGATCATCCAGAGGTATGTTGAGCTTGACTAGCCTAGGGTTGTATCACACCTAAATCAAGTTGGGAAGTGGAATCTATTTTCTTGTTTGACATCGAAGTGTCAGCTAGTTTTGAAACTTGTAGAACTAGATCTCCTTGCCTTGAAGGCTTAGAGGCAAGTTTGGGGTTGCTAGCATTCTTAGATTTGCAACTAAAAATGGTAGACCAACCAACCTCATCTTTTAGAGGAGGAAATGAACCCAACGAGGGTTGAGAGGTGGGTTTGGAGCATTGTGTTACCAACAAACAATCCCTAGTCTTATGATCAGAGGCTTGACACTGATAACAAGTGTTCAAAAGGTTGATTTTGTGAATTCTCTAGGAGTAACAAGTCTTGTCAATTTGAATATCCACATTTTCTTTGAGGTCCTTTGAAAGGTCAACCTCAACACAGGTTTGACAGTTAGGCATGTATGAATAATTTTTTTAAGGTTCTACATAAATTATAGAACCCACTAAGGACACAATCTAGGTGGGAAAATTCCAAAAAGGCAGAGGTAAGCCTGGGAGTTCAACTCAAACTTTGAAATGAAGAGACTTTTTTGTGACTAAAAATTCACAAGTCCAAGATTTAAACATGAGTAAAGAAAAATGGTTAAGACATGAGCCTTAGGCAAGAACAACCTAGGCATAATTGGATTCAACAAAGTGAAAAAGAAAAAAAACCTTTTAAAAGGTTTTGTACCACGATGAGCCAAATCTTGTGGGGTCCAGGATTTAGAAACCTAGTCACAAAGCACACTTTCAAGGGGGGGGCTTACCAAAACATATCCAATAAGAGTGAAATCTTCAAGCCATTTGCAAGCTTCAACAAATTTTGGAATGGGAAGAACATTATTGAGAGGTGGGTCAACAGAGTTAGCTAGTGGAACACTGTGGAGATGAATTTATGAGGTCATTTTGGGTGGGGGATCCATTCAATATCACCATCAAGCATTCAACTCCAACAACAACAATTAATGAGGAATGAAAGTTGAGGCCATTTAAAGGGGTGAAAAAAATAAAGACCATTAAGTCGAGAACATGGAAAAGGACCATAATAAATGAAGACAAAGGTTAAAAGGATCTTGCAAAAGAATACAATATGAAATGTACACCAAAAATCCAAGAAACCTAGTAGAGCCAAGAAATCATCAAGAGTGGAAAAGAAAAATCAACATCGTTTAAATATATTTTAAAATTTAATATTTATATAAAAATAAAATAAGTTTTTAAATATAAATGTTTTTCATTTTTTTTAATATTGACCAATACAAATATCTTATCAACATCTATCTATTATAAATAACATATTCAATATGCTCAAAACTAATTTATATAAGTATATTTCAAATAAATACATTTAAAATATTTCTATGCAACAAAAAAAAATTGTGAAATGAGAAGGCATATTCAAACTTGGGACCTTATACTCCCAATTAATGTACATAAATCTATATATACACAAAAGAGTCAAGATTTTTTAATTTTTTGAACTTGATCTAAGATGTGAATTATTTGATGAGACATTTTAATTTTTTGAACTTGATCGATTTATTGTAGGATAAGAATAATTTTATGAGACATGGATGTGCCACATAACAAAGGTAGCCTAAGGGTCATACCACTTTATATAACGTGTATTATTTCTTTCTAAAAACAAGTATTAATTAAAAGACATTTTCAAATAAAATTAGATAAATAATATTTGTATTAATTAAAAATATACATCTATTATGATGATTATAATTTTTTTTTATCTAAATATCTATATTAATATGTTAATTTCCAATTTTAAATTATTATAAAACAATATAATAAAAAATGATTAAATTTATTTTATAAGTTATTACGTCAAGATGCATTCTATAGTTGTATTTGGATTTGAAGAATTTGTGTACATTAAAACTTTAAAATAGTAAATACAGTTGTCATGTCCCATACCTTGACAATAGTTGCTATTTCCCTTTCCCTATCGTTACCCATGAGTGGATGAGTTTGAGTTGTTGTTATCATCTTATCACAACTTAGTGGCAATTTTTTGTTTTTCCTAAAAATCAATATAAGAAATTATGTATTATAGCAAAGACTACGTTAAATGGGCTTAATGCACAAACATTATGTTTAAATTTAAAAATTATTTATAGAAGCCCAACCTTGATTAGTTACAAGCCTAAACTATAAAGATGGATACAAGTAAAATACATTAAATTGTGGCATGAACACAATAAGACACATGGCACATGCAAATAATTTTCTAGATACTATTATAGACACCCCAAATTTGACTTTACATTATAAATCAATTAAAATTCTAAATTTTAATTAATTTACCTTGTCATCCCATATTTAATTAAATATTTTATCATTTAATTAATTATTTCATTATTCTTCTAAATTAATTAAATTTTTATTTAATTAATTTTCTTATAGTCCCATTTTTCTAAAGGATAAATTATTTAATTAATATAACCTTAGTCCTTGCCACTTATTTCTTCTAAAAATCAATTAATTATCCTTTTCTAATCTCCATTGAACCTTTTCTTCAATTTTAAATTTCATCACTTGCCATGTGTCATTCTTCCCCACATGCTTGTCTACATCCTTACCCAATAAATCCCCACCTTTCCCTCATTAGATCCACTTGGGAAAAATGTCACCTTTTTAGTTGACTTTGCATGGGGCCATCTCTCTTCTATCCACAAAATCTAATTTTAAATTTCACCTCCCTAGAGATAAGCAACAAGTCAAATATTTGTCTCTCTTGGAGTCTTACCACAATCCTCCATAATCCTACCCAATCAACTTCATTTAATCTTCCACTCTCCATTAATCCTCACACGACACTTGTCCTCTCCATCTTGCTTGAGAGAATATCTTAATTGAGCCCTTGATCTTGTGGCAAGATCTCATCCCTCCATCCATTTGAGCCTCTTTCTATAAATGGAAGTTTTCACCCTCCATTATGATAAGTCCATTTACTATAACATGATTATGTTGAAATATTATTAAAGAAATCCATATTTTTAAGTCATTTAGAGCACTTTAATAGGTTTAAGGTGCATCATATTTCACTCAAGCATGAAGTTTGGAGGTGTTAATATAATGCATTATTATTATGTTATTTCACATTATAGCATTTCCATATCCTTATTTTGGCATGCCTAATGGGACCCATGTCCCTTTTGTAACATTTTGTTTGATTTTTTGCTAAGTTGAGTTACAGGTTTCATCTCGACACTCTACTCTATGAATCAATGCCTTTGTAATGATAAACCGCGTATCTCTTGTACCTTTTGATGCCTTTGCTATGCCTAACAATGCTTGTGAAGAGACTTTCTATGCCTTGCATAGACTTTTGGTGCCTTTATCTCAAAAAGTTGCGTTTTTGTTCTGTCCAAATTTTTAGAAATTTTAAGGCTAACCTTTGTTTCTTGTTGAAAATTTTTGGGTGTTGTCCATAACCATTATTTTGTAGATTTGGTCTAATTGGTTTGTTGTAGGTGTTTGGAATCTTTGTTGTTTTTAGATTCTTATTTTCTTTAGAGTTGAATAGTTAGATTAGGATCTTTAGGCTTGAAGTTTATATCACTAACCCTAGAGGTGTTTTTGCATAGTTAGGGCATGCAAATAATTTGTTTTGCATAAGTGTTTAGGTTGTTTAAGTTACAGATTGTGTAGTGGTCTTCCTAAGATTTCATATCAAGCTCTCATTACCTAAAGTTCTATGGACCATAGAATGTGATCCAAAACAATATAAAAATTTACAAACACTATCTTTCTAGAAGCATTATAATCAATGACAAAAACTAATTAAAAGATGAGTGATTTGTCCTTTACTTCATTAAAGTTACACAACTTACATATTCCATCATCTAATGGGTCCATCTACTACTTCAATGTGTAATTTTTTTGTATATGCTTGTTCTAAAATGCAAACCACACTTAACAAGGGAAATCCCTTGTGTGTTATTTTACAAGATCATAACACATTAATAACCTTACTCTAAACATGAAAAAAAATGTTGTGTAAAAATCTAAACAAAAAATGAGAAGAATGAAATAGAATGAATACTTGAAGTTTGGGTCCAAGTACTGCATCCCTTTGGTCAAACAAAAATGAGGCACTCTGGTCTCCACTTCAAGGGCATTAATGTACTCATCCTCATGGTTATCATACACAAGTCACATCCTCTCAACAAAGAATTTTATGAATGAGGGCACAATCATAGAGACTTCTATGTCAAACCATATTCTAAACCAATCCTTCTCTCAATGCCACCTCATGTAGAATAGACTACTGGGTTTATAATCTACAATCAACCTTGCTTCTACCTAGTTTCCTCATATACCAAGTACTATGACTACTAGGTGTGGCTGCTCCTTGAATGTTGTATATTCTGATAAATTGTTATGTATGTGTAGATTGGGTTTTATGAATTCCCAGAGAATGAGCATTGGATTAGAAGCTAAAAGCCATGAAATAGGCAAAGAATAAGATACACGAAAAGTTTGGCATGATTGTGCTTCGATTAGATTGTGGGTGTAAGGAAGCTAAGGTAGCAAAGAAACTTCCTACACTAATCTTGAGAGGAGAATAATGCAAAACTTTACAAATCTTTAATAGTTATAGAAACTTAAACAAAAATAAACATAAATATATCATGCATACCATGACATAGTGTTTTAAGTAGGGAAAACCCTTTCAAGAGAAAAAACCCACACTCCAAAAGGCGCCCAATATATTATTCAAAAATCACAAAGATTACAATATACTTGCAAAGCAAGCTTCCCACAGGAGTATCACCACCAAAGATCAAGAGACAACATGACCACTATCAAACTCTCAGAATACATCATCATCTACTTCAACTGTAATACAACACCCTCATAAAATAAGGTTACATTCTAGGGCAAGAAATGCCAACAAAATATCTAGCATTAGATCTAAAACCTAATAATGAATGATCTAGATTTACAATATATCATTATTTAATGTATGTCATCCATTTTAGGAGTTTTCTAAAAAGGTTAATACACTCAAATTTTGCTCCTCAATGCCACCCCATGCTCCCATTATATATTATACCTATCGATGTAACTAGGAAATATATATATATATATCCTATAAATAATAACCTTTATATAATTGCAAGGTTGAGACACATTTTCCCAAAAAATCTCCCACTTGTCAAACACCTTGTAAGAGCAAGGGGCT
Source organism: Sequoia sempervirens (assembly GCA_007258455.2). NCBI lineage: Eukaryota > Viridiplantae > Streptophyta > Pinopsida > Cupressales > Cupressaceae > Sequoia > Sequoia sempervirens. The sequence goes on from VDFB02159995.1 coordinate 29,329, forward strand.
GGAGTAAACATTTTCTCTTAATTGCTATGGGTCGAAAGGCCCATAGTCTCTAAACACTATTTGAACTTCTTTGTGTTCATAGGATTAGTTAAAGAATCAACAACATCCATCAAAGTCTCTACTTTAACTAGCTTCACCCTACCATCTTTGACCATATCTCTAACAAAATCATACTCTACATTAATGTGCTTGGTCTTGGCATGGAATATTGGGTTCTTAGCTAGACATATCACACTCTATTTGTCGCAATAAATTGTCACTACACCTTATTTTATTCTAATATCTGAACACAGTCTCTTAAGCCAAATTGCTTCTTTACAAGCATAAGTAGCTGCTATATACTCTACTTTAGTAGTGGAAAAAGCAACCACAACCTGTCACTTACTCATCCAACTAATTGCACCACCAAATAAAGTAAACACATAAGCACTGGTGGATTTTCTACTATCAACATCACTTGCCCAATTTGAATCCACATAACCATAAATATCAATGGAAATCTCATCTTCAATCATATTACTATGATAACATAAGGAATAACTTGAGGTACCCTGCAAACATTTGAAGACTCTTTTAATTGCATACTAATGAACTCTACTTGGATTAGACATATATCTAGAAAGAACTCCCACAACTTGGGAAATGTCTGGTCTTGTACAAACCATAGCATACATCAAACTTTCAATTGCACCCTAGTAAGGAACTCTGCTCATTTCTTCCATTTCTGATGGAGTTGTTGGATAATCTAAAATAGATAACTTTGTTCCAACTGAAATAGGAACAAACAATGGTATACAATCTTGCATATCAAACCTTTGTAAAATTGAGTTGACATACTTACTTTGGCCAAGCCATAACTTTCTGCTTACTCTCTCTTTTAATTTCCATCCCAAGAATGTATCTAGCTACACCAAGATATTTCATTTCAAATTTAGCAGCAAGTTGAGATTTTAGTTCTAAAAGCATACCTTTCCCTTTGCCAATAAATAGCATATCATCAACATATAATGCAATAAACAAGAAACAATCACCATCAGTTTTATAATAAACACAATGATCTAATTTAGAACACTCAAAACCAAAACTCAACACATATGTATCAAATTTATGGTACCACATCCTAGGACTTTATTTTAAGCCATGCAAATATTTCTTCAATTTGCAAACCAAATTACTTTTACCTTTCACCACATAGTGCTCTAGCTATGTCATATAAATATCCTCCTCCAAATCATCATGAAGGAATGCAGTTTTCACATCCATTTTATCAACCTCTAAATCATAAGAAACAACAATAGAAAGAAAAAATCTAATGGATGTCATTTTTGCAATAGGAGAAAATATCTCACCATAATCAACACCCTCAACTTGAGAGTAACCTTTTGCAACCAACCTTTCTTTGTAATTCTCAATACCTCCATTTGAACCAATCTTTTTCTTGAACACCCATTTGCAACAAACAAGTTTTCATCCTTCAGGAAATGATACAAGATCCTATGTATCATTCTTTTTCAAAGATGTCATTTCTTCATCCATAGGAATCTTCCAAGATTATCCATCATTCATACCTAGTGCCTCTTCTATAGATCTGGGTTCATCCATGTTAGTATTCAAAAGCAAAAATATATCTCCAATCATCAAGTGAATACCTTTCAATTGGTTGTTTATGCCTTGAATACCTATGAACAAGCTAAGTTGGAGGTTCTTTCTCCTCTTCTAAAGATACAAAGCTAGATGAGCTCTCCTCAACTTCTTGTTTATCCTCGGGCCTTGATTCAACTTTCTCAGGTGTAGAAGGAAATTGAATTAGATCTTGCTATTTACTTTATTATGGCTGCAATGTAACAAAAGAAAGCTTAATTTCTTTGAAAAATAACACTTATACTATGTATTACCTTTTGTGCAACAAGATCCCAAATATTTTATCCTTTCACACCATTATATTCGATGAAGATACATTTAATAGTCTTGTTCTCTAACTTTGTTTGCTTCTACTTTGGCACATCTGCATATGCCTAACAACCAAAAACTCTAAGATGTCTTAATGAAGGATTACAACCTTACCATGCCTCTACATATGTCTTATCAACAAGAGCTAATGTAGGAGACCTGTTAATTAGGTAGTAGGTAGTGGAAATAGCTTCATCCAAAAACCTTTTTTCTATACCAACACTACTCAACATACTCTTAACCTTCTCCACCAATGTCTAGTTCATTCTTTCTGAAACTCCATTTTGTTGTGAAGAATGAAAAATTTTCTTCTCTATATGAATACTACAATCTTTACAAAATTTATCAAAATCATTAGAGAAAAATTTACTGGCATTATCAGTCCTCAAACATTTTATTTTATTTCTAGTCTACAACTCAACCATTGCTTTAAATTCTTTAAATCGACCAAAAACTTCAGTTTTACTCTTTATAAAATATACACATGTCCTACTATAATCATCAATAAATGAAGCATAATATGTGGATTTACTAATCAAAGGAAAATCTATAGGACCAAACACATCATAATGAATAAGATCCAATACACCACAAGATTTATGAGAACTCGAGTAAAACTGAACATAGTTTTGTTTTCCATAAATGTAATGCTCACAAAAATCAAATTAGATAGACCTTCAACAAGGTTTTTATTTTTCAAGGTCCTTAGACCCTTTCCTCCAATGTGGCCAAGTCTCTAGTGCCATAATAAAGTTTTCTTTGTAGGTAACTTTGAATCAATAGAAAGAACACCCTTGGGTACCAAAAATCCATGGCCATCTACTAAAGGTGAAACCATCACTTCTTCCACGGACATGCTTTTCATAGAAGTACTATTGCGCTCAACAATGCATGCATCCATATTATACAATGTGCCATATCTAATAGCCATATCTGACATCTCTAACAATCACCATAGCACCTCTAACCATCTTGTATATCACATTAGAAAATACTACCTACACACCCGTATCTATTAGTTTGCTCATAGATAAAAAAAATTGTGCTAATCCAAGGATATGCAACACACCATTAATCCTTTTTATTCTACCATCAATAAAATTGATTTTAACTTTACCACATCCAAAAATGTCTAAATGAGAATCATCACCTAAGTACACCTTACCTCCATCAAATTCTTCATATTCAAAAAACTAATTTCTATTAAAGGTCATATGGAAAGATGCATTTGAGTCAATTAACCATGCATCATTACTTGCATGAGTTTCTAGAGATGCAATGAATGTGTTTCTATCTTCCTTCTCCAACTCAGAATCAAAATCAAATTTATTCTTTTTCTTATTCTTTTCTTCTTTGCATTCCTTATGAACATGTGTAGGCTTATTGCAGTTCCAACAAATAACTTTGGATTTTCCAGGAGATTTAGATCTCCCCCTAGACTTGGATTTGTCATGTTTTTCATTTTTCTTTCCTTGTTCCTTAGGTCTTCCATGAACATTTAGGGCCTCCTTGGAAATGATGGATGCCTTCCTCTTCATATCTTCAGAAATTAAAGAACCCACCACATCTTCAATCTTCTTTTTTTATTTAAGGGGTAAACGTTTTTGACCAGAGCTATGAATCTGAATACAACCATTCAACAATGCCACCCCAACAGGGTTTGAACCTTGCTGGCAAGAACAACAATGCCACATTTAAACCATCACACCATGCTAATATCGGCTCCACATCTTCAGTATTCAATATAACAAAAGTACTCCCAATAGCCATAACAAGAGAATCCCACGAATTAGGAAAATAACAAAGTAGGATCTGACATTTCTCCTCCTCATCCATTTTAACACCAACCAATGCCAATTGATTCATCAACATATTAAATTCTTCTAGGTGGTCGGTAATTCATCTACCCTCTTCCATTCTCAAGGAATACAATTTCTTCCTCAAGAAAATCTTATTCTCTAAAGATTTGGCTTGATACATCTCACCAAGCTTCTTCCATAGTTTCTATGTAGAGGTCTCTTTATGGACATTGATAAAAATAGAGTCTACCAAGCACAATCTAATTAGACCCTTGGCCTTATGGTCCATAACATCATATTGAGCAGCTTGAGTAGGATATGCAAGCCTTAAAACATTCTCATCAACAACATTTAAAAAATATTTCCAAATTTCAAAATTATTTCCAAAAAATTTCTCCAATTCTATTCTCCATGATGAACTTTCCATCTTAAAATTCCTACAACAAGATCACTAAGTGTCTTCTGTACAAGCTCCCACTCAAATCTGGATTAGTTCAAAAAAACCCAGCAACCCACAAGTGAAACCAAAGGTGATCAAGCTCTAATACCACTTGTAAGAAGGCTAAGGTAGCAAAACAACTTCGTACACTAACATTAAGAGGAGAATAATGCAAAACTTTATAGATCTTTAACAGTTACAAAAAATTAAACATAAATAAACATAAATATCATGCATACCACAACACTGTGATCTATGTGGGGAAAACCTTTTCAGGAGAAAAAACTCCACACTCCAAAAGCCACCCAATATATTATTCAAAAATCACAAAGATTACAATATACTTGCAAAGCAAGCTTTCCATAGGAGTATCACCACCAGAGATCAAGAGAAAACATGACCACTATCAAACTCTCAAAATACATCACTATCTACTGCAACCATAATACAGTGCCCTCATAAAATAGGGTTACATTCTAGAGCTAGATAGGCCAAAAAAATATTTGCTATTAGATCTAAAACCTAATAACAAGCGATATAGATTTACAATATATCATTATTTAATGTATGTTGAACATTTTATGAGTTTTTTGAAAAAGTTAACACACTCACATTTTACTCCTCAATGCCACCCCATGATCCTATTGTATATTACACCTATCAATGTAACTACAATATATATATATATCCTATCAACAATAACCTTTATATAGTTGCAAGGTTGAGACACCTTTTCCCAATAGTGGGAAGGATTATTAAAGTTCATAGTCTTGGGTATTTAATTTGTGATGAACAATTGAGGTTAAGTTGATAAGGTGCGACTAGACAACTAAGGTACATGTCGAGTGGGGAGTAGTGCATGTGCCCAAAGCTGTTATTTCCACTCTCTTCCATTGACTTTTCTTTTAAACGATTAAAAAGACACATATTAAATATAGTTGTGTAGGTTAGATCACTTACTCTTGCTGGAATAATTTTTATTTTATTAGTTATTAATAGTTGTGTTTGATTCACCAGTATTGGCATGGTGTGATGGTTTAAAGGTGGCATTGTTGTTCTTGTCACCAAGTTTCAAACCCCGTTGGGGTGGTATTGTTGTGTGGTTGTATTCCGGTTCATAGCTCCGGTCAAAAGCGTTTACCCCTTGAATAAAAAATAACAATAGTTGTGTTTGATAAAATATTAGAAGTTCTATTCAAGAAATTTTTGTCTTTTTTAAAGTAGAGATGTATATTTTATAAATAAAAATAGTTTCAAAATGAACTATTGTCAATTTTATTGACTAAAGATTTGGATCAAAATTTGTTATTAATAAAATAAAATAGTAAAAATAGTTATATTTTAAAAAATTATAACTATTTATATATCTATTTGTGTCTTATAATATTAATAGTTTATTTTTTTTTATGAATATATCATATTGTAATTTCATAAAATTGCACCCCTTGTAATTTCACATATATTTTTGCATCCACTTTAGTGTCCACTCCCTTAGCATTTATTAGGCTCATTTTAGCCCCTGTATCAACTTTTTTCCCTTCTTTGGATGCTTAGGACCCCTTTTTAGCAGCTATCTTCATGGGTTAGCTTTGCATCAAAACTTGTGCTTTTCTTTTTCTCGTTGTTTTGTAGTGTGATTTGTATGGACACTAGCACACTGTGTGGATTTCTACGCATTGTGTTAGCATCCCACAACATTTTGATGTTCAAACAACCATTTATGAGGGCTTGTTGCCACTTGTTAGCTACTTTTGTCAATGGTAACTTCCTAAGATGCCTTGTAATGACTCAAGATCTTTCTTTTCCCTCCTATTCTTTCTTTAAATGCTATATTTTCAATTCATTTGGTCCTAGCTTCTCTCTAGCTTGTAGGCTTCTCTGTTGGACATTATCTCCCTCTTTCCTCCCTCTCTCAAGCTTTCACAATTCTCTACAACTTTTTACAATGCTTTCAAGCTCTCTTAGCAATACTCTTTGTAACTCTCTCAACTCTCATAGCTTTGTCTCTCTCTTTGGCTTCCTTAAGCCTTGTAGGTGATATCTATCTTGTGCCTTGTATTTTTGAGCATCTTGGGATTTATCACATCCCCTATCTATTGCATCTATGTTTCATGATACGGGTTATGCTCCTTGAGTGGGGTTTATTTTTATCACTCTTGCATTCATTTCATTTTTGCTTATTATTCCTCTCTATCTATTTGGCTATTTGTGGAGGTAGGTAAACCCACAAAAATGGTTTACAATTCGAATGAGGAAGGAAAACTTGCAAAAAATGATCCCATGCCAAAAAATTTCATTCTTGGGGTTCGAACAAACCCATTGGTTTGAACAAACCAAAAGAGGGTTCACTTGAACATAGGTTTGAGCAAACCCATTTAATGCATCTCACCAAAAAACACAAATGTAAAACCCTTTTTGAAAAGGGGTTTACTCGAACCAAGGTTTGAGCGAACCCCCCTTTTCCCTGATTCCTACTCTCAGTCACAAAAAACAAAATTTTTGCACTTCAGAGCTTAGGTTGTAGATGAAAATGGGAGAGACTTCACAAACCCAACTAGAATCAAGTAGTCCTTGGAATGAACTATATAATGAATATAATTTTAATATATTTTGGTTTTATTATGTATTTGTTTGTTTAGTTTTATTAAACATAGGTTTTTCACCAAAAATCAAGCTCTCTATTCTGCACATGTGGAAAAATAGCAGATTATAAGAAAAAATTGAAAAATATGAGTGCACCAGATATTGAAGTCCTTGATCCAACAAAAAAAATTGAATTTTGATACATACAAAAAAAGTTAGGCATTATATAGTCTGCCTATGTTTGAATTGTAATTGGTCTGACTTTGAAACTTGATTAAGGAAAAAATATTCAATAAAACACTATCTAACCAAGTGGAAGTACTAGATATCAGAGTTACAAATCTAAATTCGAAAGAATTAGAATTTTATCCTTCATGGAAAAAAAATTATGCGTTATACGGTGAGTGTCACTCCTTAAAAATGTTGTTTTCTAAAAAAACTTGTTTTTGAAGGAGATGGAAAAAAAAGTGCAATCTGATTCCAAAAATTTTGGAAAAAATATATTTAGAATATACAGACAAAATGTCACAAAACTCTAGTTTGCAACATCTTCAAATTCCTCACAGTTTAGTCGCTATAGGTGCCTGAAAGTGAAGATTTAGTTAGAAAAAGTTATTTTAGTGTCCATTTTGGCAAAAAATTGTAAACCAGTATTGTGGGATCACCCAGGTGGGAACACTAAAATGGGGGTTTGACTAAGGAAATCCCCTAAACAACGTTAACATTTTTCCTCAATCTTATGTATGCAGGTATTAAAGATATTTACTTGCTGGAGGCTTTATTTCTTCAGTTGTTGTGAGCATTCTCTTCCTCTCATTCTCTCACTTTATCATCTATATTTCACTTAGTTTACTTTATTTAATTTAATTTTTGTTATATTTTGTTATTTTCCAACATTTTGGAAGTTCTTAGTAATCAGACCGTTAGTAGTCACTTTTTGGTTTTCTATGATATTCTTAGTTTTTAGTCCATACAAGACGCTACCATGCCTCTAGGACTCTAGCACACCCTATTGGTGTTTGTATGCCATGCTATCACCTTTGGATGAAAACTTGTTAGTCTATCTGAAAGATGTCTATGACCTCATTTTGATTTTGAAACTCTCACTCTATTCCTTGAGGTAGTTTGAGGTAGTTTAGGGAAGTTCGTTCCTTGGGACTCTCTTGAGAATAAAGAGACTTGTGAGCAGTGAATCCCCCTTCTATACACATATTTTAACTTTACATTAATACAAAGAAAATAGTACACTATTCACATTAAAGGGAGGGGCAATAAAGAAGCACATACATGAGTCAAAAAGGGCCTAGCCCTAAAAAAAATAAAAAATAAAGTAGTCATTGCTATTCTAGATGAAAGAGGATCTTTATCATAAAGATTCCCCCAAACATCACTATGGTTAGAGTCATCAATTGCTCATCAATTGACTCCCATCTAGTGAGAGCATTTTCTTTTGCATTCTCCTTTGGAGGCATGTGAGTACACATAGGAGAGATGACAAGTGCCACAGGGGGAAGTTTGTTGGTATCTAACCAACCAGTGTCCTTCCAAGGAGATGATGGATGAGAAGGTTGAGGCCATCCTCAACAAGCAACATTGTCCTTGGGATTAGGTGCCACATGACCATGAGAGAAAGATTCATAATCTCCTTAGCTATCTTGTCTAAAAGAGTGGCTATATCCACATTGATGCCTACAAAAGGAAGTGGTGTCAGGGGGGACCAAAGCCATAGTGCAAGAGACATTACTCTAGTGATCTAGCAACTCTTGGAGATGTGCAATTTCAAGTGCAACTTTACTAGCTTGCAGTTAAATCATAATAAGAACATTAGATAAAATCTTAGCTTTAGTATATAAAGACAAACATTTATTAGCAGTGTTGCAATTAAACAAAGAAACATTTTTATCTTTCCAAATACAATAAAATTTCCACCTTGAAAGTGTGTCATATTTGGGTATACTTGTGAAGGATATTAGGCCAATCCCCAAGAAGAATCATGTGTCATGAAAATGGAGTAGGCTTGAATGGCCTAAAGAAGTCATGGATCCAATTCCAGACAAGCTCGAGCATAAGGAAAAAATTGGAAGAGGTGCTTGAGGGACTCAATTTGGCCACAAAATGAGTGATTCGGAGTGGGAACACCCATGTGAGTGAGGCATGTCCTCATGGGAAGACCTTGGAAAAGAAGAAACCAAGAAAAGTGAGTCATTTTAGGCTCCAGTACCACAACCCACATGCCATGGAAGTGTTATTTTCCAAATTGAATGAGAGGATTGAAGTTGTTAGTGAAAGTTAAGTTGATCAACCTATAGTGTAGAAAATTGTATACCTTTACAATTTCACATTATGTTTTGGCCCCTTAATTTATTGCACTTAATTAAGCTTATAATTTTTTAAATTATGCATTTCAAATCCTAATTTTTACCATTTTTTGGAAGAGGACAAGCATTAGACAAATGCATTCAATCGTTAAATTATCCCTAACTTTGTGTGTCTTGGAAATTTGGGTTAGGACCCATTCACCCATGGGTGACTGGGTTTCCCCTTCTTATCCAAGACCCAAATTTAAATATGTTGTTAGTGGTATTTTAACATCCAAAATTCAAATATGATGTGTCATCTTTTGGAATCTAATTTTCAAAAAATTGGATAAACACCTATAAATACCTAGTTATTTTATCATTTGAAATAACACACTATCTAGCATTCAAGAGCCAAAATTATCATCAAGATCAAATCAAGAGCAACATTTCAGAGCATTATTAAAAAAATTCAAGATCTAACATCATGTAAAATTATATGTGAGCTCATGTTATTCTCTTGTGAAGGCTAACATTGTTGTAGGCCTCCAAGCATTCAAACATTCAAGAATTAAAGTAAATCTATCAAGAAAGATACAAATCCTTGTAGAGATGTGTATGAATTTAGTCCTTAAAGGAAGCCATTGAAGGGTGGTGAGTTGCAACATTTCCCAATGTTCATTCATCACTTCCTTCCTTTCAATTACCATTTATCATTGGCATTTCCATTATGGAAGTGGGAGCACTTACATGAGTTTTGAGTGAGGCAAGCCCCTATATAGCACAACATTTTCCCTCTTTGTGAATGTGCAGGTTACAGGTTTGGAAATGATTGAAGAGATCTTGAAGGAAAATTCTCCATTGTTGCATTTTTTGTCATCAACCTTTTCAAGATACCAAAACTCATTTATAGAATTTACTAACGGTATTCTGACAAGTTTACAACCAAGAATTAGGAGCTCAAATCTAGTACCAGAGGATTGAAAAAATAGTTTCAAGACCCCCTATCAAAGACCTAGTCACCCAAGGGAAGCCTAATCCCTCTACACATGTTGATTCTGACTTTTGGTGATAGGTACACATCATTCTATACTTTCTAAATCCACTTGCAAAGTTATGTTTCAGTTTGTTTACTTTCGAGAAATTAAATTTATCATATTAGGTCATATAGTCTAATTAGGGAAATCACTCCAAATCATTTCTAATCTATTCCCCTCCTCAATTAGATGTAGGTCTAGGTTTGATTGGTTCATCTTCATGGTTGATAGTCAATCTATTCATCTTGTTGATCTACATCTTAATGTAACCTTGGAAAAAGGCCACCCTTGCATCCTAGGTTCTTTGCATTGAGGACCTAGGATTTCTTTTTCTATGTTACATTTTGGTGAGCTTGACCTGTAAACATTATATACCTTCTAAAAATTCACCCTAGATCTAAGTTTTTCAATGCATTATTTTGCATCTTTCATTTAGGGTTTTATCTTTGCATCATAAGAAGTCATAAAAATATAAAACAATTGCATTTACATTACATCATAAGTTGCATTAGGGTTTTTTTTAGTTATCTTTAGATTTGGTTTACTTTCATTACATGGTTAAAGGTTCAAATTGTTCATTGCATTGCATCTTTCATTTAAGCCTAAAAAATAAGAAATTGCATTGTTTTGTTTCAAGTTTGCATCAAGTAGCCATTTTCAAAATTTTGCATCTTAGACTCAGTCAATTTTTTCATGATTAAGATTTGGAAATTACATTCAAAATTGTCCTTTATTGTTGCACATTCACATTTGAATTACATTTTCTTAAATTGAAGAAATTTTGGAAAAATAGTCACTATGAAAACTTGTTTTTAGATAGGAACAACAACCTTAAACATCAATCTAAACATTTAGATTTTTAATTTTTAAAATCTTTCTCAAAGACTCAATCACCATTGGGTGACCTAGTCCTTGTACAGGTGCCTAAAAATTATTTTCACAATGTTATGTCTCTATTTGCTCAATTTCACTGTATTTGCATATCCTTGTTTGAAATCAATAATTGCATGTTTTTAGGAATTTTACATCTAGTGCATAAAGGTGAAAGAAATACATTGTTTAGAATCAAAATTCACATTCAAAACCATCATTTTCAAGTCTTTTCATATTGCAATCAATAAATTATTATATTTTAAATTTGAAAATTGCATTCAAATTTGTTCAAAAATCTTCAATATCATTGCATACTTGCATTTTGCATCAAAATGGAATACATTAAGCAAAATTTGGAAATTTATTTACTGTTACAATTGTTTGTAAGTAGAATCATTACCCTTAAGCAGTGCATTTTACATTCAAACTTAAAATTTTTAGAACATTTGACTAGGACCTAGATGCCCTTGGGCGACCCTGTCCTATTATTTGGGCATGTTGTGTAGAAAAATGTATTCCTTTTACATTTTCACATTTAATTAGGAATTAATGATAAAAAGAACTTAATTATGCCTTAATTTAGTGTTGTAATATGTATTAAATACATATTCACATTAAGTTTAGGGCCCTATTAAATAAAATGAACTTAATTATGCCTTAATTTAGCATTGTAAATTATATTTATTTACACTTTCACACTTATTTAGGGCTCCTTTAATTAATTAATCTTATTTTTCCTTAATTGGACCCTTAAATTCAAATCCAAGCCTAATTTCTTATATTTTTCGAAGAGAAAACCCAACATGCATTAATGCATTAACATAACACTTCTCATTGAGAAATGTGTGTCCTAGGTGAGTGACCTAGGACCCATTATCTCATGGGTGAATCGGTCCTCCCTTAGACTTAGAAACTAAATTTAAATTATGTTTTTGGTTGTATTTTAATGTTTTCAAATCCATATTCAGATGTCAGCTTGTGATATTTGAATTTTGGGAAATTAATGTTACATACCTATACATATAAGGTTATTTCACTAAATTTCATCTAAGCAATCTAATATTTTCAAGCTAGCATTTTTTGGAGAAAGTTTATGATATTTCAAGAGAAATTCAAGGCATTAAAGAGTAGATTTATTGAAGCCTTTATTGCAGAAATCAAGATCCAATTGTCATAGTAAAGTCTTCTTGTATCATGCATGTTATCAGAGCTAATATGGTGATGTAGTGTTCATGATCCTATCAAGAATTCAAAGCATTATTCCAACTCAAGATTCAAGGTTCAAGATCCACATCGGTTGAAGCCATTTCATGCAAGTTGTAGATTTATATTCCAAGGTTCATTCAAGGGTTTGGTGAGTTGTGACATTGAGTTGTTCATTCATCATTCCTTTCATGCTATTTCATTTCATTTCAAGTTTTAATTAACAAAATGGGGTTTGACCAAGGAAAATCCCCATTCACCAAAAATAAAACATTTTCCCTCGTGATTTGTGTTTATAGATTTAGGTGGAAGAAATCTTGAAGATCTCTTGAAGAGCAAAATTGGAGAACTTGTCAAAGTTGCAAAAGTTTTCACAAAAGTTGTCATCTCATGAAAACTCATCTACATAATTTATTTTTGTCTTTTTGAACCTGAAACCTTGGAAAATTGAGAGATTTAGATCTGAAGTAGAGGCTCTTGAAAGTTGTAGACAAACCCTAACTCATGACCCATTCACCCTTGGGTGAATGAGTCCTAGATCAGCTCCAAAAAATCACTTTTGGTAACTAGCAAACATCATTTTACCCTTCTCTAATTTGTAATCTAATTTCTAGTTCCATTAGTATTGAGCTTAATCTATTATATCCAAGTTATAGATTACATTTTGGAGTTAATTTGCAACCCCTTCCTCACCTTATCATGATGTAGCTTCATTCAGGAACATATGAATTGGCATAGGGATTTTTGAATAAGCTCTCATGTCTTCTTTGATTAGCATTGATTATTGGCTACTTTAAAGCAAATTTCTCACAACAATGGTGCTATCAATTTCTTTAAAGTGGGGGCATACATTGGTATTATAATTTTTGACATTCCTTATGTTTCATTGTGTGATTTTCTTGCTTCTTGTGATGCATCTTTTTCTTTTTGGTGTCATTGGGTTTGATGTCCTTCAAGAGCATGATATTACTTGGCATACAACTTTCCTCTTAGTGGTGATGCTACACATTGTATTCCCTAAGTTGTGATTCTTTTATCCTTGACTTGCCATCTCTTGGAGAAATTAGGTATGATGTTCCCTAAGAGGAGACCTTACACGAACTAAGTAAAGTCTCTTTGAATATGTTTACTTTCATTTTTTTTATAAGTGTTTAGCATAATGCAACTTGCTAACCTTGTGAAGCTCGAACACCTTTTCAAGGCCACCAAGCATAACACACTTTCCTTTCCAATGGAGCCTTGCCTTGTTTGTTCATAGGTGCTTAGCATAACATAGCTTGTTAGGCTTTATGAAGCTCAAAGTTTTCTTTTTGTGGTGCCTTATTAAAGTTATTAGAGGGATAGGTTTGATATGGTATGGGAGCCTAATAAGATTCTCTCATTTTCCACCCTTTAGGGGCTCCCCTAGTGGATGACTTGAGGTTCCATTAGCCCAGAGTGAGCGTGTGTTGTTTGCATAGTGGACATCGTGTTTTGATTGTGAATTTTTTGTACAAATAGTTGAGATGTGTTCCACATTCGTGTTGGATATTTAAGCCTTGATCTGCCCTCTTCTTTTGGAAAAACAATAGAGGCGTGTTCCACATCGCAATGGAAAACTGAGGATTGATCCACCTCTTTACTTTTTCTTTTAGTCTTTGATGTTGTATGATTGAGTATCTTTGTCATTGCTGCATACATATGTCTTGAATGTCTACTTTAGTGTGCATTTGACACAAGGTCATCCTCTCACTAAAGTGGGGTCTAAATGTAGTGTAGAAATGTATCCCTTTTACATTTTCAAACTTAATTAGGAATTAATGATAAAAATAACTTAATTATGCCTTAATTTAGTGCTGTAATATGTATTTTACATATTCACATTAAGTTTAGGGCCCTATTAATTAAAATAAACTTAATTATGCCTTAATTTAGTATTGTAAAATGTAGTTATTTACACTTTCACACTTGTTTAGTGCTCCTTTAGTTAATTAAGCTTGATTTCCCTTAATTGGCCCCTTTAATTCAAATCCAATCCTAATTTATTATATTTTCTAAAGAGGAAACCCAACATTCATTAATGCATTAACATGACACTTCTCATTGAGCAATGTGTGTCCTAGGTGAGTGACCTAGGACCCATTCACTCATGGGTGAATGGGTCCTCACTTAGAATTAGGACCTAAATTTAAATTATGTTTTTGGTGGTATTTTAATGTTTTCAAATCCCTATTTAGATGTTGGCTTGTGATATTTGAATTTTGAGAAGTTAATGTTACATACCTACAAATATAAGGTTATTTCAATAAGTTTCATCTAAGCAATCTAATATTTCCAAGCTAGCATTTTTGGAGCAAGTTTATGAGATTTCAAGAGAAATTCAAGGCATTCAAGAGAAAATTTATTGAATATTTATTGCAGCAATCAAGATCCAATTGTCATATCAAAGTATTCTTGCATCATGCATGTTATTGGAGCTAATATGGTGATGTAGTGTTCATGATCCTATCAAGCATTCAAAGAATTATTCCAAGTCAAGATTTAAGGTTCAAGATCCACATCCATTGAAGCCATTTCATGCAAGTTGTTGATTTATATTCCAAGGTTCATCCAAGGGTTTGGTGAGCTGTGACATTGAGTTGTTCATTCATCATTCTTTTCATGCTATTTTATTTCATTTCAAGGTTTAATTACCAAAATGGGGTTTGACCAAGGCAAACCACCATTCACCAAAACAAAAAAATTCCCTCTTGATTTGTGTTTACAGATTTAGGTGGAAAAAACCTTGAAGATCTCTTGAAGAGAAAAAATGGAGAACTTGTCAAAGTTGCAAAAGTTGTCACAAAAGTTATCATCTCATAGAAAATCATCTACAAAATTTATTTATGGTTTTCTAAACTTGAAACCTAGGAAAATTGAGAGATTAAGATCTAAAGTAGAGGATCTTGAAAGTTGCAAAAAAACCCTAACTCAGGACCCATTCGCCCTTGGGCGAATGAGTCCTAGATCAGCTTCAACAAAGCACTTTTGGTGACCAGTAAACATCATTCTTCCCTTCTCTGATTTGTAATCTGATTTTTGGTTCCATCAGTATTGAGCTTAATCTATTAGATCGAAGTTATAGATTGATTTTGTAGTTAATTTTCTATTTTTAGTTTTTCTCCCCAAAGTGTTGTTTAATCAGGACCCTCATCCTTGCTAAAAAAGGAAATATGTAGGTTCACACTTTTACTTGATTCACCTAAAGGTTTATAGTCATTTCATTGTATGGATCTCATTTCCTAATGAAATAAATGAGAATAGGTCTATCTATTATCATTTTGGTGAACCCCCCTTTTTCAATCAACCAATTTTTTGTTCTTTCAGGGAATCAAACAAATTTTTGTGAAAAAATATTAACAAATTCTGTTTTGGGTTGTTATTTGAGTTCTCTTAACCTGCTATTTAATAGTTTAAACCTTATTTCAAAATCTCATTGTGGACATGTGTTTTGGTAAAATTTAGATGTCCTTGAAATCTTTGGTTGATATTTAAAGTTGTGTGTTTGGTGAGGATAATACTTTTGATAATGACTTTAATGATATGTACACCTTCTCCATTACAAGTGTTCTTGACATCATAGGTCAAGACGAATAAAGTATGCATGAGGTTTGTACAAAGATCTTTGTATAATCTTGAAAACAATGCAATATTTTATCCTTCAATGCAATGACCTATTACCCCATCTACCAATAGCATCCTACCATGCCACCACTTGAAGCATTCACCTTGTTACATCCTAAAGTTGAACCAAAAAGCATACCTCAAACAACATGCATGGTGAATCCCATCCATAATAATCACAAGATACATCAACCAACTCTTCATCATATGAGCATAAGATCACAAACACACCAATTGACTTGGAACAATCTTATGGTCAAAGCTTTAGGATATTAAAAAAGCAAGAATGTGACATTAACAATGAGTATGAAGTCCACTCCCTTTTGGAGCAAACACCATCCAAAGATACTAAGGGGTTGGGTTACCAAGAACCTCCACCTTTACATCAAGCAATTGGTCAATCAAGTAAGAAACATAAGCCTTATAAACCTAAGAAGCCACCATTTCTGCATATTATAACCAAAATTCAAAAGGCCTTACAAACACTTCTCAACCTAGGACTTATCACATTACTACCTATCCATGAACAAGAAGATAAGAAAGGAAAAAATACAAACATGTATTATTGTGCATACCATAGAACACTTGGACATCTTATCGATGAATCTCGTGCTTTAAAGAAGGCACTGAAACAATTTGACCCTTATGCAAATCACTATGAGTGTGTAACAAATTAACATTTATTTGTTTTTCTCCTTTCCATGTGATAGTTGTAGTATTAAATTATGCTCACTGCCACATGCATTAGGTTTTATGTAGATTGTCTTTCTTGCAAGGAGCTAGGTAGCATATCATCATTCATTTTGGATCTTTGTCCCTACACTTGAGGGCCAAGGGGTTAGGTATCCTTGTCCTAGGTGCATTCCTTAGCAAGGGATTCCTCTTTAGCCCCTTCAAATGTTAGTGTAGCAAGTACAATAACATTTTAATGGGTGGCATATAGTCCCCTACTTGTTGTTTGCATAAGAAATAGTCCCTTCTTAGTGATGATGATATGCATCTCCTAGGAAGTGTGACCTCGTCAACAAAAGTGTTGCCTTCTTAATCCATGTGATGTGTTTCCTTTGTGGTGATAGGCTTGATGTCCTACAAGAGTGTGATCTTTCTTGGCATGTGATTTTCTCCTTAGTGGTAATACTATGGTTGGTATTCCCTAGTGTGATATTTTCTAGCCCTTGACTAGTCCTCTCTTGGTGGTGATGTCATATTTGGTGTTCCTTAAGGTGTAACTCTCTATGCATCAAGCAGTGTCCCTTTGATGTTGTTAAAATTTCCTTTTGAGGTGGTGTTTATCATGACATACCTTGAGGTTTTGGCCTTGTCCCATCATTGCACCCTGTGAGGTGAGTTGTTTTGCACCCTATGAGGTGAGTTTTTGCAAGATAGTTCATGGATTCAACATAATACACCTTGTTTGGTCATGAACTTGAGCATTCCTTTTTAACATAGCCACCTGACATTATACACTTTGCTTATTGATGGATCCATGTGTTTCATGAGTGATGTGCATGACTTTAGTCCTCATGGAGAATTTTCCTTATTCGATGGATGACGTTTGGTATTTGAGACAATTTATGATTGAGGTCTCTTTGCCTTACCAATTAAAATCTTTTTAGTATTTTAAACCCTATGTCTTGTTTTGTGTTTTGTTATATGTTTTCATATATTTACATCATGTTTATATTATGCTTGTTTTCATTTCATCACCATCCATATGTTATGTTGTATCATGCGTTTTCATCGTGTATGCTTTGTGTCTTTCTAACATGCATGTTTGTGTATCTTTTCTTGCTACATATCATACATATGCGTTCCTTTGTGTTTATGTTGGTTTACCATGAGATCTTAGATCCTAGGGGCTTGATCACCTCCTTAATCACTATTTATCCTATCTCTCTAACATTTGGACAATTGGATCCCTCTTGACATATATTTCTCTACTTTAGTTTGAGTTTGAGTGTAAGTTTATACTCTCACTAAAATGGGGGTTAAATGTAGTGTAGAAAATTTTATACCTTTACAATTTCATATTATTTTTTGTCTCCTTAATTTATTGGACTTAATTAAGCTTCTAATTTTCCAAATTATGCATTCCAAAGCCTAATTTTAACCACTTTTGAAGGAGGAAAAAAATTAAACAAATGCATTCAATCATTAAATTATCCCTAGCTTTGTGTGTCTTGGAAATTTAAGACAAGACACATTCGACCATGGGAAACTAGGTCCCCCTTCTTAGCCAGGACCCAAATTCAAATATGTTGTTGCGATATTTTAACATCCAAAATTCAAATATGAAGTGTTGGATTTTGGAATCTAATTTTTTGGAAATTGGATAAACAACTATAAATACCTAGTTACTTTATCATTTGAAATCTAACACACACTATCTAGCATTCAAGATCCAAAATTATTATCAAGAGCAAATCAAGAGTAGCATTTCAAAGCATTATTACAAAAATTCAAGATCCAACATCATATCAAATTATATATGTGTTCATGCTATTGTATTTTAAAGGCTAACATTGTTGTAGGCCTCCAAGCATTCAAGTAAATCTATCAAGCAAGATCCAAATCCTTGTAGAAATTTGTATGACTCCAATCCTTCAAGGAAGCCATTGAAGGGTGGTGAGTTGTAGCATTGTGTCCGTTCATCATTTCCTTCCTTTCAATTGTTATTTATCATTGACATTGCCATTATGGAAGTGGGAACATTGGGGTTTGAATGAGGAAAGCCACTATAAGGCACAAAATTTTCCCTCTTTGTTGATGTGCAGGTTGCAGGTTTGGAAAGGATTGAAGAGATCTTGAAGGAAAATTCTCCATTTTTTTATTTTTTATCAACAACCTTGTGAAGATACATAAACTCATTTACATAATTTATTGATGACATTCCAACAATTTTACAACTAGGAATTAGGAGCTTAGATCCAGAACTAGAGGACTAAAAAACTAATTTTAAGACCCCCTATCAAAGACCTAGTCGTCCAAGGGTAACCTAGTCCCTCTACATATGACGATTCTAAATTTTTATGGCAGGTACACATCAATATGTACTTTCCAAATCCACTTGAAAAGTTCTATTTCATTTTGTTTACTTTCAAGAAATTTCATTTATCATATTAGGTCATATAGTCTAATTAGGGAAATCACTCCAAATCATTTCCAATTCTTCCTTAGACTCAAAAGGATTAGATCCATGTTTGATTAACTCACCTTAGAGGTTGAAAGTCAATCTATGCACCTTGTTGATTTGCATCCTAATCAAATCATAGAAATTTTGGCGCCATTGGCCTTAGGCTTTGAAATTTAAGCTTAAGGTCACCAAATTTTTTATGTTTCACAACCATATGCAAGTGAGGAGAGATCCAAGAGTAGCCTTTAGAAGGCCTATAACTCTAAAAAGGAGTATCTCAAAATCATTTTCAATCCTTCCACTAAGGCTCAAAACAACTCACACCCAACTTATGAAGCATTTGTGAGGGAATGGAAGAAATAACTATTTGGTAATTCTCTTAAACTTGATTGGAGAGTTTGTACTTTTGTTTGAAATCTGACCAAGAAAGAAATTTTTTGGTGGTTGGATGAATCGAATCTAGCAAGCTTTTGACTCCTCTTTTAAAAAATTGAGATCTTGGGTTCAAGGTAAAAGAGTCAATGACACACCTTGAGAATTGAAGAGTTGGGACCATCAAATGAAGTATTGATTGATGGATAAACCATTGTGAAAATATCCAACTCAATGTAGCCAAGGCTTGAGGGCTTCCTAGGAGTTTTAGGTGCTCTTAATCACAAAAGTGCCCTAGTGTGAATTGATTCCTCCATGGTAAGAAGAGTTCCAATATCCAAGACCTTCTAGGCCAGATGATCATGGGAAATACTAGAGCCAATGTAATCCTCATTGCCAATGAATGCCCTAATTATCCACTTCGAACATAAAGTGACGCCTTGTCAATAAATAGATATCAATACAAAACCTCCAACCTCCCATGGAAAATAACAAAATTTCCATGCCACCTTTATGGAAGCAATGATGACCATTTTTAGAAGCCTAAAGAAAATCTTTGAGCAATTTTTCAAAGTTTATGTATGAAGCCTTGGAGGGAACCCAACAAGAGGAATAACAAACATGTGTGGCCACCAATATCTTGGAACAAATTTGAAAATTACCACCCAAATAGAGAGGCTTGGTGCTCTAAGACAATTTTTTTTAAAATTCTCGCTAGCATCACTTGCCAAAGTTTAGAAGGGCTAGTGTGGAAGGAAAAAGGTATGCCCAGGAACCAAAATATTTCCTCATGCTTAATTTTGTTCCAATCAAAGGAGGTCATCTAAGTAGGCTAGGGTAGAAAGGATTATTTGTAACACAAGGTCTTATTCCATTGAATGATAGATCAAAGGCTTGACAAAAAATGCCAAGGCACTTAACGACCGATGAAATATTTTCTTCTTCCTCACAAAGCATGAGGAAAGAATCATAAAAATTGACCATTAACCAGTTGTTGCTCATAATTGGGAAGAACAATACCCTTGATGTAAGAATGGGAAACAACTTGAGCAAAGAGATAACCAAAACCTTTTACAACAAAATGATAGAGAGCTAGGGTAAGATTCCACCATTGTCTAATGGATTGAAATAGCCTAAAAGAAGGAGATAGAAAACTAGAGATGGTTATGCATGTAGAGGCATCTACAAAAATAATTTGAGTCGATTGGAAAAATATTAGGCCAAAACTGAGCGCCTTGAGCATGGCTAAAATGAAAGGCCACTCAATGTGATCATAAGACTTAACAAAGTCATTTTTATGAAAACTTGTGGTTGTTAAGATTGCTAGACCCATTCCATTCCTTCCCAAACTACAATAATGTCACCTAAGATAAATATGGACTTGATAATTTTTTGTTTGTTTTGGTCTAAAAATTACCAGCAACAATGATTGTAGCTTGAGGGCCAACACTTTGGAAATGATCTTATAGGAGACATTCAATAAGGTGATAGGACACCAATTATTGATATCCTTCCATACGCCAATTTCAATTATGAATTTGATGTTGTCTCTATTAATTAAACTACCTAAAGCCCCAATTTACATTTCTTCAAAGTACGCATTATAAAGGTTACTCCCTATAGTGTCCCAAAAGGATTTATAAAATTCACAATGAAAGTTGTTGCTCGGCTAGAAGCCTTGTTATAAACCATGGAGAAAATTTCCTTCTTACTATATCCTTGGGTAAGGAGTTGAACACACAAGATATGATGAACATCTAACACTCTGCAAGGGACAACCTCAAGGCATTATTGTAAGGCATGACACTTTGCAGGCATATAATCCTGGGTGACAAAAAATTTCTCATAGTGTCAAAAAAAGGCCTACATAACATTAGGTAACTCTTGGAAGAATTGGTGGCCTTCAAAAATTTTCTTGATGGTATGAAAAATGTGGTGGGTGCATAATGCTTGAAAAGAAGATCTTTGATACTTTACCACCAATTTTAAGATAGTGTAGTCTAGCTTTGATCTGAGTGCCATGAGCAAAATAAGTATCTAAAATTTGTTTTTTTATCGCAATTGATCCAATCGAAGTTAGGCGATGACATCAAACAATTGAGCTTCTTGAGCGATCATGGCTAGGAAAAGCTCTCGGTAGCGGATACATATGAGTCACAAAAAAATTAGGCTAGCTAGTGCCTATAGATGTAGAGAAATTAGGTTGTATGGGTTATGGCATCATTCCACACTTTATCCATCTAATTCCATGAATGGGATGTGGCTCAAGATTCTAGACATGTTGGATATGAGCAACTATGGCCTTGTGATTGAGTGGGGACATGTTGAGGAAAAACTAACTCCTCATAGATTTGGGAGCTGTAACTTTCCCTTCAATACGAAAGTGTGGGAAAGTGGTCTAAGAAGAAAACATCCACTAATGACTCCATAGGAAGAGAATAAAATTTGGCAAAGTGGTATGTGCAGGATCATGGTGGGCCAAAAAGTGGCAATATGAAAAAAGTGGCATTTTGCATCCACCAAAAAATGCGAAAATCTTGAGTTGACTTTTTTTTGGGTTGGGTGTCAGTACATTGCTCTAAAGCAATGCCCAAAGCAAAGTTGCACAAATCAGATATCCGATCCAAATCGGATATCCAATTTGGATTAGATATCCGATCTATGTCGGGTATAAATAAACAACCGCAACCCTTTAAAGTTCATTTTAACCATTTAAAACGATCTCAAAGCGTAGTGAGAGCGACGTGGGGAATATCCGATATCAAATTTGAGCTGATATTCAATTTGCAAGGTAAGTTTTTGGTTTTTTTTGTTTTACTCAATTTTTGTATTAGTTTTGTATAATTTTAACTTGTTTTTTATAGATTTTTATTAAAAACTAGGGTTTTTAATGGATTTTTATTAAAAACTAGGGTTTTTTACAATAATTTCATTTATATTGTGTAATTTCAATTAGATTAATTAGTTTTGAACTCCAATCAGGTATTATGGCTGAGAATCAAAACATAGAAATGCCAAACTCTCCACCACCTCCGTACCCATCAATTGAAGAGTTAATTGGTGAAAATTTGGAGAAATTGAGGGGCATATATGATGTTTATAAGACAATCCCTTGATTATCCCAGATGACAGACACATTGAAGGAAATAATTAAAAATATAGAAACCCTCTCCACCCAACATAATGCCATTCTTTCGTGGCAAGAAACCATGAGGGAATATTACTCCTATGGATTGTCTTACGAAGATGTGAAAGATCTTGAAATAACAAAATCCCAAATAGCATCTTTATTTGTTAACCCCCGAACCAGTCTGCCAGATAATGTTAATAAACCAAAACTTTCTATAAAATGATGCACTAATAAGAACAGTGTAGATAAATTTTGGGATCGTGGTGGATGGTTTTTGATAAACCACCCAACAACAATATTGATGTACCATTTTACTTTATTCAAAAATTATAAGCTGAGTTAATGTTAGGGTATCATTTCAATTACTTTGACATTAAACCCTTCCAACGCATCAGTCGAGGTATGCCACAGGATAGACCAGGGGTAGTTAGAGTAGTCCAGAGCCCATATGTTCCCCCTCCTCCCCTTCCTTAGCCACCTCTAGTACATCATCCATATATTATCAAGGATGTAGCCACACAAACTATTCAAGCTATTCACTCCTTGGGTGATCTTTTGGTTTCCCATATTGCTACAGTAGCTTAGCCAAATGTTGGTGATGTTGGCGATGGATCAAGTGCTACTACATCATCCTCCTCAGGTCCACATATCTGTGTGCCACATACTTGCACTATGTGCCACCAAATATGCTTGGGTCCTCTTGTACAACCTGTTGAGCATCCCTTCAACACATATGATTATGACCTCCATGATGTTGACATTATAGGAGATCAAACGTAGGGTAATGGAGCACACCCTATAGAGTCCTCTCCTTCTATAGAGGGGGATGTTGGAATAGTTACACAGGTAAGATTTAAGTTGTAAATTCATAACTTGCATGTTTTTTAAATGAATATTAATAAGAGATAGTATCAAGTACTAATATTTATTTACATGGTCTATTTAATAGTTGATGTCTGAGGAGGAGCTTACACATGTTACTGATAGAACCCTTAGGGCCATTTCATTTGGCCTCGACATGGACACGATATATTTTTTTGCACTCACTCATTTACATTTCTTTTATTATATACTTGCTTTTCATTTGAATTGTTATTAATGAAATTATATATTAACTTATATGTTTATCTTATTTTCCTCTTGTAGGTAATACCTCGTGTGAGCAAGGTGTAGCGGTGTCTAGACTATGGAGGTGCAATGGTAGATAAGGGAAAGGTAATTGAACTCAAATTCGATTGAATTAAGATTTTTAAGATCTTATATTGATTATGCATACATTGACATAGATTGGTAGTTTCATATGTATATGTCATTTTTATGTACAGGCAGTTATAAGCTACACATCCTTGTTGACAAGTGTCACAATGCCTGAAGGATTAGGTATTGGAACACCTTAAGGAGTAGGTGTTGAAACACCTCAAGGAGGAGGTGTCAAAACACCTAAAGGAGATAAACAAAAAGAGATGCATAAAGAGGTATGTGTTTATTTTATTTTGTGTTTGGTAAATATGTTCCTATTACCAACAATTGTATGCTAACTTGTATCAATTTTATGTTTCACATATATAGATTGACATTTCAAAAGTTGGTTTGATTGGTTCTTTGAGAGGGGCATATTCTAGGACTCTTGACCCTTTGAAGAGATGTATAAATGAGGCAATCAAGATTTAAATTTTAGAGTTCAATTCTAATTCAATGTGTATTGATTTTGATGTTAATTATTCAATTTTAAATCATATAATATAACTAATCTCAATTGTGTTTTGAATTTTTCTTGTGCAACTACCTTTAGAGCCAAAGAGTGCTTCAAAGAGCTCCATTTTGATAATCCACAGTAGTTTAGGATGAAATAGATATTTTGGCATGTAAATTTTGAATAGATATCGAGATGGCATATGCCTCATTTTGTAAAACTTTGTTTGAGTTGGCGTTGATGCCATTTTTGTATATGGACATACACTTGATTATTGGATAATTTGATATATAGAAGTTGACAATCAAAATAATTTGTTCCTCATGTGCATGTTTTAACTCTTCAAAAATTTAATCTTGAGCAATGGTTAAATATCAATG
Source organism: Sequoia sempervirens (assembly GCA_007258455.2). Classification (NCBI taxonomy): domain Eukaryota; kingdom Viridiplantae; phylum Streptophyta; class Pinopsida; order Cupressales; family Cupressaceae; genus Sequoia; species Sequoia sempervirens. Next base: position 53,860 of record VDFB02159995.1, read on the forward strand.
TACAATAACATAAAAAATAATGGTTATATTATATAGTTCACAATAAAAAATAATGAATAATCTAGTTAAGTTATATCATATATTGCTTAGTTATATTATGGCTATATTATATAGTTTAAACCATAGCAGCAAAAATATTTTGAGGAAAAAATCGGCAAACCAAAAGTATAAGATTTTTAAAAAAATTGTAAAATATTATAGAACAAGAGATAAAAACTTTTTATTTTGAAATTGAAAGGCATTTCCATAGCATAGAGATATAGAGAGGAAATAAAATAAAGATTTTAACTAATGAATTGCAAAAAAAATATTTTCATAGTTTATATTCATATCGTTGATTACATTGCATTGCACATCTTTCAAAATCAAAGCATTACTTCACATTGCATAACTAACAACTAGATGTTGTTAGATGAAACAAATTCAATTACAATATAGTTTTTACAAAGTCAACCTAAGAAGTTATGCAATTACTTCACATTGCATAACTAATAACTAGGAGCAACTATCAATTGCATTTGCTTGCCATGGCATTCTATGAGACCACATTTCTTTGAGAGATTTTTTCAAACAATTCACTGCCTTGTCTATGCTACCACATTTTTCATACATGTATACCAAATCTTTTTATCAAATAGTTCACTGACTTGTTGCTATGGCTAAAAGCCTAAAACAAGTGCTTTCAAACAAGCTATGGATGCTTGGAAAAATCCTATCAAAGCATAATAGTAAGCAATAACATAGACACGGTAATGAGCTATTTGAAAAAATGCCTCAAAGAAATGAGGTCTCATGGTGATGGAATGCCATGGAAATCAAAAGCAATTTTGATTCTCATGGCATTCCATCACCATGAGACCTCATTTCTTTGAGGCATTTTTTCAAACAATTCATTACCTTGTTGATTGTCATGGCATTCCATCACCATGAGACCTCATTTCTTCGAGGAATTTTTTTCAAACAATTCACTACCTTGTCTATGCTACCACATTTTTCATACATGTCTATCAAAGCATTCTATCAAACATTTCATTTCCTTGCTGCTATGGCTCAAAGCCTAAAACAAGTGCTTTCGAACAAGCTATGGATGCTTGGAAAAAATCTATCAAAGCATAATAGTAAGCAATATCATAGACAAGGCAATGAGCTATTTAAAAAAAATGCCTCAAAGAAATGTGGTCTCATGGTGATGGAATTCCATGAAAATAAAATTGCTATAGATTGTCATGGCATTCCATCACCATGAGACCACATTTTTTTTAGGCATTTTTTGAAACAGTTCATTGCCTTGTATATGCTACCACATTTTTCATACGTCTACCAAAGAATTTTATCAAATAGTTCACTGCCTTTCTGGTATAGCTAAAATCCTAAAACAAGTGCTTTCAAACAAGCTATGGATGCTTGGAAATGGTGCAAGAGCACCTTGGAAATAGAGGACAAGGTGATGGTTAGTGAGTCAAGTTTTAAGTTTTAGTTTTATTGTGTGTTGTTAATAAGGTCTGTTAGACTAAAAATATTGTAATAAAGGCCTTATGGGCTTAGTTAGTTGTTTAGGAGTGAAAGTTGGCAGCTTTTTGAAAAGATGCTAAAAATAGTATTGAAGTTGCTTTGTACAACTTGTCAACTTTGCATGTCAGAGGAGGATTAATGCTCTCCCACTCAAATTATTGCTTGTAACTAATGTGATATGGTGTAAAATATGTTGAAAATCCTCTGACTGATTTGAGGCATGAAGATTGAATGATTTTGAAGTGAATAATAGAAGTTTGCTCTATTTTTATGCAAAATTTGTGTGTTTTCAGAACTTGTCAAGCTCGGTATGGTTCTGTACGGAAGATTTATACTAGAAACTCATTAGGATTAGTTAGATATATGTATTATCTTTCATTTTATTCTTATTTGGATTGATTTCATTAGAAATTGAATTAGTTCTAAGTATTTTTCTTTTGGGTGATCTGAAACCCTCATTTTCAAGGGTTGAGATTAGTAAGAATGTAAAATCTCATCATTCCACCATTGGAATTTTTTGAAAACTGGTAGAATGATGATTTGTGGGGTGATTTATCATATTTTTTTAGTTTTATGGCTGAGCAAGTACGTTTCATGGATTTTTGATCGAGCCCTAGCTTGATTTTCTCATGTGTTAAGCTAGGAAATCAAGAGAATAGTGCAGATTATCAGCGTTTTTAGAAAATTTTGTCAAATAAATGGTGGATTCCTATGTTTTTCCACCCAAGGACTCTATTGGTGAAATTATTTGGAGTTTGTGAGTTAAATTGGGCACACCTCCTTTGTAAAAGTGGCCTATTTAGGCCTAATTATAGTGTTGCAGTTTAGATTAGACCAATTTGTTCCAAAGTAACATCATGAAATTTTTTGATATGTTGAAATATGTGTTAAAAAGTGCTAAAAAAGTTTATATTCCTATCCTTAGTCCATCATCTACAATGGAATTGAATGAAAACTAGGTATAGGTACCCTAGTTGGTGAATAGCTGAAATGGTGCCAAACCCTATTGTTGGGTTTGGAGCCTCCATCAAAGTTTGAAATTGTGTTAGTTTGAATTTTTTGTGACCTTTTCCACCCCTATCCTTGCATCAAAAAATATCTATCAAATCATAGTAATAAGCAATAACATAGACAAGGTAGTGAACTATTCAAAAAAATGCCTCAAAGAAATGTGGTTTCAATGTGCTTGTCATGGCATTTCATTACCATGAGACCACATTTATTTGAGGAATTTTTTAAAATAGTTCATTTCTTTTTCTATTCTACCACATATTTCATAGATGTCTACCAAATAATTTTATCAAACAATTCACTGCCTTGTTGCTATGGCTAAAAGTCTAAAACATGTGCTTTTGAACAAGCTATGGATGCTTGGAATTTTTTTATCAAAGCATAATAGTAAGCAATAAAATAGACAAGGAAATGAACTATTTGTAAAAATGCCTCAAATAAATGATGTCTCATGGTGATGGAATGCCATGACAATCCATAGCAATTCACTTGTCATGACATTCGTCATGGCATTCCATCACCATGAGACCACATTTCTTTGAGGCATTTTAAAAAAAAGTTTTTCTATGCTACCACATTTTTAATACATTTCTACCAAAGCATTTTATCAAATAGTTCACTACCTTTTTGCTATGGCTAAAAGCCTAAAACAAGTGATTTCGAACAAGCTATGGATGCTTGGAAAAAATCTATCAAAGCATAATAGTAAGCAATAGCATAGACAAGGTAGTGAATTGATTGAAAAATTGTCTCAAAGAAATGCGGTCTCATGGTGGTGGAATGCCATGAAAATCCATAGCAATTTTCTTGTCATGGCATTCGTCATGCCATTCTATCACCATGAGACCACATTTCTTTAAGGAATTTTTTCAAAAAATACACTCCCTTGTCTATGCTACCACATTTTTCATACATTTCTACCAAAGCATTTTATCAAACAATTCACTACCTTGCTACTATGGCTAAAAGCCTAAAACAAGTACTTTTGAACAAGCTGTGGATGCTTGGAAAAAATCTATCAAAGCATAATAGTAAGCAACAAGCTATGGTCTCATGGATTTTTTTCACACGAAAATCAGTGTTGGAGTTCGGTTGGACATTGAAAGCTACTTGTAAAGGCATAAATAAATTTTGTAAACACAGCTTCAGGGTTGGAGAAACTGAAAATAAAAATTTGCATCTTTGAGGAAGAAGATTTTTGCATTTCTCCAACATCCTGTGCTGTTCTTTTGCTTTTTTTTATAGTTTGTACAACTTTATTATGATTTTCACATGTGTGGTATGGTTAGATAATTGAGTTAGCTTTCAAATGCCTTTGGTTTGGTCAAATTTTATGGAGATTTGAATAGGTTGTGGTAATTATACCATTGGCAGCTTGAAAGTTGTTTTTTTTTGCAACTCATACGACCAAACCAACTATTCCAACATGTCTGGATGGGTATGTTTATGTTAGGTATGGTCCCCTTTTACACCCAAACATGCTGAAGTAGTCCAAGCTATGTTCAACATGCGAAATCCCTTAAGAGTCCAAAGTGCAAAAGGGCAGCAATTTTTAATGGGTTGTTACTTAGAAACCATGATGCCTACAAAATTTTTTCCTGAGGCTACGAGATCTTGTTGGGCACCTCTACAATAACCTCTCTCAGTTTTTACTATCTCAGAGGCATTTTCCTATGGTGACGAGTTTTCAGTTGAGAGAAAAGTTGTCAAATGCAAGCAGTGTAAAGTTGCAAAGTGGTGCAACTTTCATTTTGCAACTCGTACGACCAAAAAACTATTCCAAAACATCTTGATGGGTACATTTACACTAGGGATGGTCCTTTTTTATACCCAAATACGCTAAATCACTCTGAGTTACACTAGGACCGACAATTTCTCTTAAGAGTCCAAAGTGCTAAAAGACATTATCTTTGAAGGGCTATTTCTTGGAAACCATGATTTTTATAGACTCTCCGTCTGAGGCTATGGGATCGTGTTGGGATCCTCTACAATAACCTCTCCTAGTTTTTGCTATCTCAGAGGCATTTTCCAGTGGTGATGAGTTTTTAATTGAGGTAAAAGTTGTCAAATGCAAGCAGTGTAAAGTTGCAAAGTGATGCAACTTTCATTCTGCAACTTGTACGGCCAAACATATTGTTCCAACATGTCTGTATGGGTACATTTATGCTAGGGATGGTCCTCTTTTGTACCCAAATACGCCGAATCACTTTGAGCTACATTGGACCGACGATTTCCTTTAAGAGTCCAAAGTGCTAAAAGGAAACAATATTTGAAGGGATATTTCTCAGAAACCGTGATGATTACAGATTCTCCTTCTAAGGCTATGGGATCATGTTGGGACCCTCTACAATAACCTCTCTCATTTTTTTCTATCTCAGAGGTGTTTTCCTGTGGTGATGAGTTTTTCAGTTGAGGGAAAAGTTGTCAAATGCAAGCAGTGTAAAGTTGCAAAGTGGTGCAACTTTCATTTTGCAAATCATACGACCAAATGGACTATTCCAAAACATTCAGATGGATACATTTACGCTAGGGATGGTCCTATTTTTCACCCAAATATGTTGAATCACCCCGAGCTACATTGGATCGATGATTTCCCTTAAGAGTTCAAATTGCTAAAAGATAATAATATTTGAAGGGCTATTTCTCAAAAAATGTGATACTTACAGAATCTCCATTTGAGGCTATGGGATTATGCTGGGACCTTTTATAATAACCTCTCTCAATTTTTTCTATCTTAGAGGTTTTTTCCCGCGGTGATGAGTTTTCAGTTAAGGGAAAAGTTGTCAAATGCAAGCAGTGTAAAGTTGCAAAGTGGTGCAGCTTTCATTCTGCAATCTGTATGACCAAAAAAACTATTCCAACATGTCTAGATGGGTGTGTTTACACTAAGGATGGTCCTCTTTTGTACCCAAATATGCCGAATCACTCCAAGCTACATTGAACCAACAATTTCCCTTAAGAGTCCAAAGTGCTAAAAGACAACAATCTTTGAAGGGCTATTTCTTAGAAACCGTGATGCTTACAAATGCTCCGTCTAAGGCTATAGGATTGGGTTGGAACCCTCTACAATAACCTCTCTCAGTTTTTCTATCTCAAAGGAATTTTCCCATGGTGACAAGTTTTTAGTTGAGGGAAAAGTTGTCAAATGCAAGTAGTGTAAAGTTGTAAAGTGGTTCAACTTTCATTCTGCAACTTGTACGACCAAATAAAATATTCCAACATGTCTAGATGGGTATGTTTATGCTAGAGATGGTCCTCTTTTAAACATAAATACGTTGAATCACTTTGAGCTACATTGGATTGACGATTTCTCTTAAGAGTCCAAAGTGCTAAAAGACCATACCATCTATTGTATAGTTTGTACCTCGATGATATGGCCATGGTAGATGTTATTAGGATTGTATAAGGTGACTATGTGGGTTTAAAGAGCTAGAAAGGTCTATAGTTGAGTTGGTGAGTTGTCATGCATGACAAAAATGAGTGAAATTAGGTAAAAAATAGTGGTCACAACATGCTAATGTCAATGAAACATGGGGGCAACAAGATTTAAGGTTGGATCAAGCTTGTACAGGTCCTAATAGACATGTTTGATGAGTTTATAGGGTGTGGCAAGGTTGGAAACATTGATTTCCTTAAAAATCTCATGAAAGTTGCTAAAACTGAGGGTTTGTTCAAATAGAGCTTTAGAAAGCATATCTCACCAAAAAAATTGTGGTTTTGGTAGTGGTAGGCTGTTTAATGTTGCCCCATAAATTTTTTAGGTTTGGGAAGTGTTTAAATATGAGTCTCTTTGTAAAATGGGCCTATTTTGGGGTCTTGGACAACAAAAGAGTGCTAGTTTGAAGCCTTTGTTGCAAAGGAACCTACTGAAGTTTTGAAAGTGTCAAGGGTTGGTTGGTTGGTTGAGCTAGTCCTTGGTGTGAAAAGTGAGCAAAAGAGGTATGCAAACCTACTAGGAAGAGTAACTGTTTTAGTGAAGTTGCACCCAAGTTTGGGTTTGAGGATCAAATTAGATTTTGAATCATCTTGAATTGTAATTGTGTTGTTTAAAGCCACCTAGCTCTTGCATCATAAAACTCTTACCCAATCAACTTGAACATCATATACCTTGTTTCCACTTTGCTAGAAAGCATCCAAGCATGCAATCAGTGGATTAGTGTTGAATTGTTGATTGATGCAACCTAGGTTGTCAAAAAATCTTCCTTTATCAATTCAAATTGATTCCAAATCACCTTTCAATCCACAAACTCAAATTTGGCTAGTTTTCCAATATCTCACCTTGACAGGCTTGTAGGTCAGTAGATCCACTTTTCACAACTTATCTTTCAAATTCTCTTAACAACTCCCAGTACAAAACATCATTCTAGGGACCCATTAAGGTCATCTTTGACATACCTCAATCCCACCTAGGACTCATTTCAAGCAACTTGCCAAAAACTTGAAAACAACACTGTCCAAGGCCTCAAATAGGCTAGATTTACAAAGAAAGTGTGCTTTAAAATTTTCCTTTCACCCAAATTTCAATTAGGAAACACTCACCTTCCAAAGGAGACACAAAATCCACAACTCTTAAGCCAAGATAGGCCCAACAATACCACTAACTCAGAAACCCTCACTATTCACAATGTGACCTAGGGCTTATTGAAAACCTATACTCCACACCTTATTTGACTTTGAAACCAAATAAAAAACTCTATTTCATTCCTGTACATGCTGAAAATTCAATCACCCAAAATCTACATGCAATATTTTATCAAACCCTAGGTTGAAACCTCATTTTTCATGCCCTTTTCCATCAAAATCTGTAGGGGCAACAACTCAAACCACAAAAAACCTATTCCCATTCACCAAATAATAACTCTACCATCCAAACCAGACCCCCCCAAAGTCTTTCCTTTGAGTTACAAAGATTACAATAGGAGTAATGAGTCAAAACTCCATTTTAAACTTCAAAACCCCAAAATCTGCAAGTTCAGACCGTCCCCTACAAACTTGCAATAAATTGAATTTTACTTAATTAAATTTCTTCTAAATGGATGAAAATGGAAGTTATAACAATATTATATAGATCCTTAGCACATTGGAAGCTTATTATAGTGGTACGGGTCCATACAAACTTATAATTATCAAGAAAACACAAAAAATCAATGAAACAATAGGGAAAATCTTATTGTTATTGCTTCAATATTCTCCAACCAACCATTACAATGAGTTTCCATGCCTATTTAAAGGTTTATCCATCCAAAAAAACCAACCATCTAACTCTTAACTAAATTTTAAACCCCTTATGATCATTGGAACCCCTTAACATGACAATTTTGCATTTTTTGTGTTGACAACAATTTGTCAACTTTTACAACTTTTCACCTTTTAGGCACAATGACTTAAAATCCCCATAATTATGTACTAGTACATTCCAGTTGGTCTATTATACCTTATTTAAACCCAAAACATAACCTTATACACAAAAACTAACTTTTTACCAATCTTGACAACTTTTGTTATTCTTCACAACATTTCAACCTAATTTGCAACATTTTCAAAATATGAACCCAAAAGACCTCAACTTCAAAAATTACATTAGAATGGTCACCATGGACCTTATTTAGATCCAAGACACTAAATCATCTTGACTCAAACAACCTGACTCATCTTTTCCATGAAACAACTAATGAAGAAACATTGAAATGATTGGTGCTCCTGCACCATTGATTAGACTCTCAAACCCCTAAATGGAGGTTTTTAGATCGAGTCACTATAAATATGATCCCAAAAATTTTATTATTGATGAAATTACCTCAAATATCTTTCAAAAGAGAGTTAAATCTTTACTCTATAAGATCAAAGACTCAATTACAGTGGAAATGACCTTCACATGATGTTTTTACCTTTTTTTTGGGAAAAAGTGGCAAGACGCTATAATTTATTATATATAAATAGGAGATATTAGAAAAACCTAGTTCAAATGAGCATACCGATAAGAAAGAACCAAGAAGAAAACCTCTGGTTGCAGCTTGATTAAGTACAAAAAGCTCTTACAAAATTGTCCCAATAATAGTAACAAAAAATACACTTGTATGACTATTTCAACCAATGAGTTTCCAAAATACAAACCCCTTTACATTTTAAACATACCCTTTATACAATTCCAGACATTTGAACCATATTTCAAAAAACATCACTAGATATACATTATTCCCATACACAGTTATGATCTTTTTACATTGTTTCACATTTGAAAATTTAAATTTTACAAATTTTTCCTATTGGAGGCATTTAGGGCACAGTCTTCCACAAGAGTAGCATGTTGATATTTTGGAATGACAAGCACCTATACAAATCATCAAGGTAGCAGTTAAACTACATACAATAGAAAAGATGCTTCGAATAACCAATCTATATTATTCTAAATGACCTAACTGATGATGAGATGGTAATGCAAACTATAAAAGATGCTTACATTAACAAATCTATATTATTGTAATCTATCACATACCTCTCTGAAAGGATCAAAGCTGGCTATTATTGCAGTAGGTTCATGATCAATCATGCCATGAATATCGCAAAAGTTGTCAAATGAGAAATCTATATTGTCACAATAGAAAAGATGCTTAGACTAAAAAATCTATATTATTCTAAACATCATGAATGATGATGAATTGGTAATGCAAACTATAAAAGATGCTTAGAATAACCAATCTAAATTATTCTAAATGATGTAATTGGTGATGAAATGGTAATGCAAACTATAAAAGATGCTTACAATAAAAAATCTATATTCATTCTACTTAACCAATAAAACATACGAGCATGCTTGAATTGACCTGTGCAGTTATCTGACCAAATGAGGTGTCATCCTAGTGCTATATCATGCTCTTGCAAGAACTCAAAAAAATTCTCGAAACAATTTTGGACATACTTAGACGAGTGAGATCTATCATCACTCATATAAAAAATGATACTATCCAATTATCTTTCAATCCTCCTCTATACTATTAGGTGCATGTCTAAATGTTATGTGGACAAAAATAGCAATCTGAATGGAATTGTAATATTGAGATTGTACCTCATTTTGTAGTTGCAATGTGTAGTATTTTGAAAAATCAACCATTGATATAATAGTGCCAATTGAAAAAGAGTCCTTCCAAATCTTGAATTGTTGATCCAACCATTGATACCTATGGCTATGCCTTGCATACTTGTAGAAAATATTATCCTTAAAATCTAAAATAAAATCAGCAACACTGCATTCTTTTGTAACCAACTCACATCTAAAAGCTTTACCTCCACCCTACAAAGTATATTTGACTATCTCATATCTCTTTTTCTCAACAAGCTTATTTCCAAATTCATGTTTAGAACCCTCATGAAAACATTGAATAAACTTTGACAAGCCACCACATTGTGAGCACTTCACATTTAAACAATCATTTCTATAGAAAAGGAAATCATCATATCTAGAACATAAAAATAGATCTAGCAAGTCCCTTAATGATTTTAGAAGATGCATTGCAGCACACTCTTGCAACATTTCATTAGTATGTAAAGTAGAATGGATATAGCATAATAGTTCATGGCACATTGAAAAATCCACATGGTATTTGCAACAAGTATTATGAATTTTAAGAGGCACACAATAAAATGACTTCAAACCTTCAAAAGTCCTTTGTGAGATTTCCATATTTGGATGTGTTTCGATAAATTTTTTGAACAACATTGTTTGTCTTGATTCCAAGAAATGTTTAGGATGCAGTGTACAGTCTCGATTGCCAATTCTTAACTTTTAAACATCCTTTGCATTGGGTGATACTCTAGAGTTATCATGCCAAAATTTTTGAATTACCTCCTTTAATTTATCGGTTAGCTTCTTATCAACATGTGGAAGCCTTCTAGAAAAATCCCATGTATCATTTTGAAAAGGATCATCTCATAAAGCAATCCTTTTTCAATTGATGGCTTACTAGGGTGGTTTTAATGACTCTCCAAGTAGCTCTCTTATCTTTTTCCTTGCTATTTTTTCCAATAGACTTGAGAGCATTAAAAATATTTTTGATAATAATGGAATTTTTTCGGTCTTCTTGTTCACATGAATCTTCAATTTGGCTAGCAAACGTATCATATTTTGCATCTTTAGCAATTGTACAAAAAGTTGGCATTGCTTGGTCAATGTCTTATCGCTAAAATATTGGTTGAAAAGTCTTTTATCCCACAATTGAACTGTTCATGTTGACCTCTTGCCTTCAAAATTGTTTATAATGTTCTCATCAATTTCAAGTAACCATTTAGGGGTTCTTGAAGGTCTTGAATTTGGAATATGTCTTTCTTCCACACAAGGTTCTTCATTTCTGATGTATTCTAGTGAAACA
>VDFB02159995.1:64848-118000 GCA_007258455.2 Sequoia sempervirens
ATCCACATTTTCTTTGAGGTCCTTTGAAAGGTCAACCTCAACATAGGTTTGACAGTTAGGCATGGATGAATAAATTTTTTTAGGTTCTACATAAATTATAGAACCCACTAAGGACACAATCTAGGTGGGAAAATTCCAAAAAGGTAGAGGTAAGCCTGGGAGTTCAACTCAAACTTTGACATGAAGAGACTTTTTTGTGACTAAAAATTCACAAGTCCAAGATTTAAACATGAGTAAAGAAAAATGGTTAAGACATGAGCCTTAGGCAAGAACAACCTAAGCATGATTGGCTTCAACAAAGTGAAAAAGAAAAAAAACCTTTTGAAAGGTTTTGTACCACGATGAGCCAAATCTTGTGGGGTCCAGGATTTTAGAAACCTAGTCACAAAGCACACTTTCAAGGGGGGGCCTTACCAAAACATATCCAATAAGAGTGAAATCTTCAAGCCATTTGCAAGCTTCAACAAATTTTGGAATGGGAAGAACATTATCGAGAGGTGGGTCAACAGAGTTAGCTAATGAAACACTGTGGAGATGAATTTATGAGGTCGTTTGGGTGGGGGATCCATTCAATATCGCCATCAAACATTCAACTCCAACAACAACAATTAATGAGGAATGAAAATTTGAGGCCATTTAAAGGGGTGAAAAAAATAAAGACCATTAAGTTGAGAACATGGAAAAGGACCATAATAAATGAAGACAAAGGTTAAAAGGATCTTGCAAAAGAATACAGTATGAAATGTACACCAAAAATCCAAGAAACCTAGTAGAGCCAAGAAATCATCAAGAGTGGAAAAGAAAAATCAACATCGTTTAAATATATTTTAAAATTTAATATTTATATAAAAATAAAATAAGTTTTTAAATATAAATGTTTTTCATTTTTTTTTAATATTGACCAATACAAATATCTTATCAACATCTATCTATTATAAATAACATATTCAATATGCTCAAAACTAATTTATATAAGTATATTTCAAATAAATACATTTAAAATATTTCTATGCAACAAAAAAAAATTGTGAAATGAGAAGGCATATTCAAATTTGGGACCTCATACTCCCAATTAATGTACATAAATCTATATATACACAAAAGAGTCAAGATTTTTTAATTTTTTGAACTTGATCTAAGATGTGAATTATTTGATGAGACATTTTAATTGTTTGAACTTGATCGATTTATTGTAGGATAAGAATAATTTTATGAGACATGGATGTGCCACATAACAAAGGTAGCCTAAGGGTCATACCACTTTATATAACTTGTATTATTTCTTTCTAAAAACAAGTATTAATTAAAAGACATTTTCAAATAAAATTAGATAAATAATATTTGTATTAATTAAAAATATACATCTATTATGATGATTATAATTTTTTTTATCTAAATATCTATATTAATATGTTAATTTCCAATTTTAAATTATTATAAAACAATATAATAAAAAATGATTAAATTTATTTTATAAGTTATTACGTCAAGATGCATTCTATAGTTGTATTTGGATTTGAAGAATTTGTGTACATTAAAACTTTAAAATAGTAAATACAATTGTCATGTCCCATACCTTGACAATAGTTGCTATTTCCCTTTCCCTATTGTTACCCATGAGTGGACGAATTGGAGTTGTTATCATCTTATCACATCTTAGTGGCAATTTTTTGTTTTTCCTAAAAATCAATATAAGAAATTATGTATTATAGCAAAGACTACGTTAAATGGGCTTAATGCACAAACATTATGTTTAAATTTAAAAATTATTTATAGAAGCCCAACCTTGATTAGTTACAAGCCTAAACTATAAAGAGGAATACAAGTACAATACATTAAATTGTGGCATGAACACAATAAGACACATGGCACATGCAAATAATTTTCTAGATACTATTATAGACACCTCAAATTTGACTTTACATTATAAATCAATTAAAATTCTAAATTTTAATTAATTTACCTTGTCATCCCATATTTAATTGAATATTTTATTATTTAATTAATTATTTCATTATTCTTCTAAATTAATTAAATTTGTATTTAATTAATTTTCTTATAGTCCCATTTTTCTAAAGGATAAATTATTTAATTAATATAACCTTAGTCCTTGCCACTTATTTCTTCTAAAAATCAATTAATTATCCTTTTCTAATCTCCATTTAACCTTTTCTTCAATTTTAAATTTCATCACTTGCCATGTGTCATTCTTCCCCACATGCTTGTCTAAGTCCTTACCCAATAAATCCCCACCTTTCCCTCATTAGATCCACTTGGGAAAATTGTCACCTTTTTAGTTGACTTTGCATGGGGCCATCTCTCTTCTATCCACAAAATGTAATTTTAAATTTCACCTCCCTAGAGATAAGCAACAAGTCAAACATTTGTCTCTCTTGGAGTCCTACCACAATCCTCCATAATCTTACCCAATCAACTTCATTTAAGCTTCCACTCTCCATTAATCCTCACACGACACTTGTCCTCTCCATCTTGCTTGAGAGAATATCTTAATTGAGCCCTTGATCTTGTGGCAAGATCTCATCCCTCCATCCATTTGATCCTCTTTCTATAAATGGAAGCTTTCAACCTCCATTATGATCAAGTCCATTTACTATAACATGATTATCTTGAAATATTATTAAAGAAATCCATATTTTTAAGTCATTTAGAGCACTTTAATAGGCTTAAGGTGCATCATATTTCACTCAAGCATGAAGTTTGGAGGTGTTAAGATAATGCATTATTATTATGTTATTTCACATTATAGCATTTCCATATCCTTATTTTGGCATGCCTAATGGGATCCATGTCCCTTTTGTAACATTTTGTTTGAGTTTTTGTTAAGTTGAGTTACAGGTTTCATCTCGACACTTTGCTCTATGAATCAATGCCTTTGTAATGCTAAACTGCGTATCTCTTGTACCTTTTGATGCCTTTGCTATGCCTAACGATGCTTGTGAAGAGACTTTCTATACCTTGCATAGACTTTTGGTGCCTTTGTCTCAAAAAGTCATGTTTTTGTTCTGTCCAAATTTTTAGAAATTTTAAGGCTAACCTTTGTTTCTTGTTGAAAATTTTTGGGTGTTGTCTATAACCATTATTTTGTAGATTTGGTCTAATTGGTTTGTTGTAGGTGTTTGGAATCTTTGTTGTTTTTAGATTCTTATTTTCTTTAGAGTTGCATAGTTAGATTAGGATTTTTAGGCTTGAAGTTTATATCACTAACCCTAGAGGTGTTTTTGCATAGTTAGGGCATGCAAATAATTTGTTTTGCATAAGTGTTTAGGTTGTTTAAGTTGTAGATTGCGTAGTGGTCTTCCTAAGATTTCATATCAAGCTCTCATTACCTAAAGTTCTATGGACCATAGAATGTTATCCAAAACAATATAAAAATTTACAGACACTATCTTTCTAGATGCATTATAATCAATGACAAAAACTAATTAAAAGATGAGCGATTTGTCCTTTACTTCATTAAAGTTACACAACTTACATATTCCATCATCTAATGGGTCCATCTACTACTTCAATGTGTAATTTTTTTGTATATGCTTGTTCTAAAATGCAAACCACACTTAACAAGGGAAATCCCTTGTGTGTTATTTTACAAGATCATAACACATTAATAACCTTACTCTAAACATGAAAAAAAATGTTGTGTAAAAATCTAAACAAAAAATGAGAAGAATGAAATAGAATGAATACTTGAAGTTTGGGTCCAAGTACTGCATCCCTTTGGTCGAACAAAAATGAGGCACTATGGTCTCCACTTCAAGGGCATTAATGTACTCATCCTCATGGTTATCATAAACAAGTCACATCCTCTTAACAAAGAATTTTATGAATGAGGGCACAATCATAGAGACTTCTATGTCAAACCATATTCTAAACCAATCCTTCTCTCAATACCATCTCATGTAGAATAGACTACTGGGTTTATAATCCGCAATCAACCTTGCTTCTACCTAGTTTCCTCATATACCAAGTACTATGACTACTAGGTGTGGCTGCTCTGTGAATGTTGTATATTCTGATAAACTATTATGTATGTGTAGATTGGGTTTTATGAATTCCCAGAGAATGAGCATTCGATTAGAAGCTAAAAGCCATGAAATAGGCAAAGAATAAGATACACGAAAATTTTGGCATGATTGTGCTTCGATTAGATTGTGGGTGTAAGGAAGCTAAGGTAGCGAAGCAACTTCCTACACTAATCTTGAGAGGAGAATAATGCAAAACTTTACAAATCTTTAATAGTTATAGAAACTTAAACAAAAATAAACATAAATATATCATGCATACCATGACATAGTGTTTTAAGTAGGGAAAACCCTTTTAGGAGAAAAAACCCACACTTCAAAAGCCGCCCAATATATTATTCAGAAATCACAAAGATTACAATATACTTGCAAAGCAAGCTTCCCACAGGAGTATCACCACCAAAGATCAAGAGACAACATGACCACTATCAAACTCTCAGAATACATCATCATCTACTTCAACTGTAATACAACACCCTCATAAAATAAGGTTACATTCTAGGGCAAGAAATGCCAACAAAATATCTAGCATTAGATCTAAAACTTAATAACGAATGATCTAGATTTACAATATATCATTATTTAATGTATGTCGGCCATTTTAGGAGTTTTCTAAAAAGGTTAATACACTCAAATTTTTCTCCTCAATGCCACCCCATGCTCCCATTATATATTATACCTATCGATGTAACTAGGAAATATATATATATATCCTATAAATAATAACCTTTATATAATTGCAAGGTTGAGACACATTTTCCCAAAAAATCTCCCACTTGTCAAACACCTTGTAAGAGCAAGGGGATGGAGTAAACATTTTCTCTTAATTGTTATGGGTCGAAAGGCCCATAGTCTCTAAACACTATTTTAACTTCTTTGTGCTCATAGGCTTAGTTAAAGAATCAACAACATCCATCAAAGTCTCTACCTTAACCAGCTTCACCCTACCATATTTGACCATATCTCTAACAAAATCATACTCTACATTAATGTGCTTGGTCTTGGCATGGAATATTGGGTTCTTAGCTAGACATATCACACTCTGTTTGTCGCAATAAATTGTCACTACACCTTGTTTTATTCTAATATCTGAACACAGTCTCTTAAGCCAAATTGCTTCTTTACAAGCATAAGTAGCTGCTATATACTCTACTTCAGTAGTGGACAAAGCAACCACAACCTGTCACTTACTCATCCAACTAATTGCACCACCAAATAAAGTAAACACATAAGCACTGGTGGATTTTCTACTATCAACATCACTTGCCCAATTTGAATCCACATAACCATACATATCAATGGAAATCTCATCTTCAATCATATTACTATGATAACATAAGGAATAACTTGAGGTACCCTGCAAACATTTGAAGACTCTTTTAATTGCATCCTAATGAACTCTACTCGGATTAAACATATATCTAGAAAGAACTCCCACTACTTGGGAAATTTCTGGTCTTGTACAAACCATAGCATACATCAAACTTTCAATTGCACCCTATTAAGGAACTCTGATCATTTCTTCCATTTCTGATGGAGATGTTGGATAATCTAAAATAGATAACTTTGTTGCAACTGAAATAGGAACAAACAATGGTCTACAATCTTGCATATCAAACCTTTGTAAAATTGAGTTGACATACTTACTTTGGCCAAGCCATAACTTTCTACTTACTCTCTCTTTTAATTTCCATCCCAAGAATGTATCCAGCTACACCAAGTTATTCCATTTCAAATTTAGCAGCAAGTTGAGATTTTAGTTATGAAAGCATACCTTTCCCTTTGCCAATAAATAGCATATCATCAACATATAATGCAATAAACAAGAAACAATCACCATCAGTTTTATAATAAACACAATGATCTAATTTAGAACACTCAAAACCAAAACTCAACACATATGTATCCAATTTATGGTACCACATCCTAGGACTTTTTTTAAAGCCATGTAAATATTTCTTCAATTTGCAAACCAAATTACTTTTACCTTTCACCACATAGTGCTCTAACTATGTCATATAAATATCCTCCTCCAAATCACCATGAAGGAATGCAGTTTTCACATCCATTTTATCAACCTCTAAATCATAAGAAACAACAATAGAAAGAAAAAATCTAATGGATGTCATTTTTGCAATAGGAGAAAATATCTCACCATAATCAACACCCTCAACTTGAGAGTAACCTTTTGCAACCAACCTTTCTTTGTAATTCTCAATACCTCCATTTGAACCAATCTTTTTCTTGAACACCCATTTGCAACAAACAAGGTTTCATCCTTCAGGAAATGATACAAGATCCTATGTATCATTCTTTTTCAAAGATGTCATTTCTTCATCCATAGGAATCTTCCAGGATTATCCATCATTCATACCTAGTGCCTCTTCTACAGATCTGGGTTCATCCATGTTAGTATTCAAAAGCAAAAATATATCTCCAATCATCAAGTGAATACCTTTCGAGTGGTTGTTTATGCCTTGAATACCTATGAACAAGCTAAGTTGGAGGTTCTTCCTCCTCTTCTAAAGATCCAAAGCTAGATGAGCTCTCCTCAACTTCTTGTTTATCCTCGGGCCTTGATTCAACTTTCTCAGGTGTAGAAGGAAATTGAATCAGATCTTGCTATTTACTTTATTATGGCTGCAATGTAACAAAAGAAAGCTTAGTTTCTCTGAAAAATAACACTTATACTATGTATTACCTTTTGTGTAACAAGATCCCAAATATTTTATCCTTTTACACCATTATATTCGATGAAGATACATTTCATAATCTTGTTCTCTAACTTTGTTTGCTTCTACTTTGGCACATGTGCATATGCCTGACAACCAAAAACTCTAAGATGTCTTAATGAAGGATTACAACCTTACCATGCCTCTATAGATGTCTTATCAACAAGAGCTAATGTAGGAGACCTGTTAATCAAGTAATAGGTAGTGGAAATAGCTTCATCCAAAAACCTTTTTTCTATACCAACACTACTCAACATACTCTTAACCTTCTCCACCAACGTCTAGTTCATTCTTTCTAAAACTCCATTCTGTTGTGAAGAATGCAAAATTTTCTTCTCTATATGAATACTACAATCTTTACAAAATTTATCAAAATCATTAGAGAAAAATTTACTCGCATTATCAATCCTCAAACATTTTTTTTTTCTAGTCTACAACTCAACCATTGCTTTAAATTCTTTAAATCAACCAAAAACTTTAGTTTTAATCTTTATAAAATATACACATGTCCTACTATAATCATCAATAAATGAAGTATAATATGTGGATTTACCAATCAAAGGAAAATCTATAGGACCAAACACATCATAATGAATAAGATCCAATACACCACAAGATTTATGAGAACTCGAGTAAAACTGAACGTAGTTTTGTTTTCCATAAATGTAATGCTCACAAAAATCAAATCAGATAGACCTTCAACAAGGTTTTTATTTTTCAAGGTCCTTAGACCCTTTTCTCCAATGTGGCCAAGTCTCTAGTGCCATAACAAAGTTTTCTTTGCAGGTAACTTTGACTCAATAGAAAGAGCACCCTTGGGTACCAAAAATCCATGGCCATCTACTAAAGGTAAAACCATCACTTCTTCCACGGACATGCTTTTCATAGAAGTACTATTGCGCTCAACAATGCATGCATCCATATTATACAATGTGCCATATCTAATAGCCATATCTGACATCTCTAACAATCACCATAGCACCTCTAACCATCTTGTATATCGCATTAGAAAATACTACCTACACACCCGTATCTATTAGTTTGCTCATAGATAAAAAAAAATTGTGCTAATCCAAGGATATGCAACACACCATTAATCCTTTTTATTCTACCATCAATAAACCTGATTTTAACTTTACCACATCCAAAATGTCTAAATTAGAATCATCACCTAAGTACACCTTACCTCCATCAAATTCTTCATATTCAAAAAACTAATTTCTATTAAAGGTCATATGGAAAGATGCACTTGAGTCAATTAACCATGCATCATTACTTGCATGAGTTTCTAGAGATGCAATGAATGTGTTTCCATCTTCCTTCTCAAACTCAGAATCAAAATCAAATTTCTTCTTTTTCTTATTCTTTTCTTCTTTGCATTCCTTATGAACATGTGTAGGCTTATTGCAGTTCCGACAAATAACTTTGGATTTTCTAAGAGATTTAGATCTCCCCCTAGACTTGGATTTGTCATGTTTTTCATTTTTCTTTCCTTGTACCTTAGGTCTTCCATGAACATTTAGGGCCTCCTTGGCAATGATGGATGCCTTCCTCTTCATATCTTCAGAAAGTAAAGAACCCACCACATCTTCAGTCTTCTTTTTTTATTTAAGGGGTAAACGCTTTTGACCAAAGCTATGAATCAGAATACAACCATTCAACAATGCCACCCCAACAGGGTTTGAACCTTGCTGGCAAGAACAACAATGCCACATTTAAACCATCACACCATGCCAATATCGGCTCCACATATTTAGTATTCAATATAACAAAAGCACTCCCATTAGCCATAACAAGAGAATCCCACGAATTAGGAAAATAACAAAGTAGGATCTGACATTTCTCCTCCTCATCCATTTTAACACCAAACGATGCCAATTGATTCATCAACATATTAAATTCTTCTAGGTGGTCGGTAATTCATCCACCCTCTTCCATTCTCAAGGAATACAATTTCTTCCTCAAGAAAATCTTATTCTCTAAAGATTTGGCTTGATACATCTCACCAAGCTTCTTCCATAGTTTCTATGCAAAGGTCTCTTTATGGACATTGATAAAAATAGAGTCTACCAAGCACAATCTAATTAGACCCTTGGCTTTACGGTCCATAACATCATATTGAGCAGCTTGAGTAGGGTATGCAGGCCTTAAAACATTTTCATCAACAACATTTAAAAAATATTTCCAAATTTCAAAATTATTTCCAAAAAAATTCTCCAATTCTATTCTCCATGATGAACTTTTCATCTAAAAATTCCTACAACAAGATCACTAAGTGTCTTCTGTACAAGCTCCCACTCAAATCTGGATTAGTTCAAAAAAACCCAGCAACCCACAAGTGAGACCAAAGGTGATCAAGCTCTAATACCACTTGTAAGAAGGCTAAGGTAGCAAAACAACTTCGTACACTAACATTAAGAGGAGAATAATGCAAAACGTTATAGATCTTTAACAGTTACAAAAAATTAAACATAAATAAACATAAATATCATGCATACCATGACACTATGATTTATGTGGGGAAAACCTTTTCAGGAGAAAAAACTCCACACTCCAAAAGCCATCCAATATATTATTCAAAAATCACAAAGATTACAATATACTTGCAGAGCAAGCTTTCCATAGGAGTATCACCACCAGAGATCAAGAGAAAACATGACCACTATCAAACTCTCAAAATACATCACTATCTACTGCAACCATAATACAGTGCCCTCATAAAATAGGGTTACATTCTAGAGCAAGATAGGCCAAAAAAATCTTTGCTATTAGATCTAAAACCTAATAACAAGCGATATAGATTTACAATATATCATTATTTAATGTATGTTGACCATTTTATGAGTTTTCTGAAAAAGTTAACACACTCACATTTTACTCCTCAATGCCACCCCATGATCCTATTGTATATTACACCTATCAATGTAACTACAATATATATATATATATATCCTATCAACAATAACCTTTATATAGTTGCAAGGTTGAGACACCTTTTCCCAATAGTGGGAAGGATTATTAAAGTTCATAGTCTTGGGTATTTAATTTGTGATGAACAATTGAGGTTAAGTTGATAAGGTGCGACTAGACAACTAAGGTACATGTCGAGTGGGGAGTAGTGCATGTGCCCAAAGCTGTTATTTCCACTCTCTTCCATTGACTTTTCTTTTAAACGATTAAAAAGACACATATTAAATATAGTTGTGTAGGTTAGATCACTTACTCTTGCTGGAATAATTTTTATTTTATTAGTTATTAATAGTTGTGTTTGATTCGCCGGTATTGGCATGGTGTGATGCTTTAAAGGTGGCATTGTTGTTCTTGTCACCAAGGTTCAAACCCCTTTGGGGTGGTATTGTTGCGTGGTTGTATTCCGGTTCATAGCTTCGGTCAAAAGCGTTTACCCCTTGAATAAAAAATAACAATAGTTGTGTTTGATAAAATATTAGAAGTTCTATTCAAGAAATTTTTGTCTTTTTTAAAGTAGAGATGCATATTTTATAAATAAAAATAGTTTCAAAATGAACTATTGTCAATTTTATTGACTAAAGATTTGGATCAAAATTTGTTATTAATAAAATAAAATAGTAAAAATAGTTATATTTTAAAAAATTATAACTATTTATATATCTATTTGTGTCTTATAATATTAATAGTTTATTTTTTTTATGAATATATCATATTGTAATTTCATAAAATTGCACCCCTTGTAATTTCACATATATTTTTGCATCGACTTTAGTGTCCACTCCCTTAGCATTTATTAGGCTCATTTTAGCCCCTGTATCAACTTTTTTCCCTTCTTTGGATGCTTAGGACCCCTTTTTAGCAGCTATCTTCATGGGTTAGCTTTGCATCAAAACTTGTGCTTTTCTTTTTCTCGTTGTTTTGTAGTGTGATTTGTATGGACACTAGCACACTGTGTGGATGTCTACACGTTGTGTTAGCATCCCACAACATTTTGATGTTCAAACAACCATTTATGAGGGCTTGTTGCCACTTGTTAGCTACTTTTGTCAATGGTAACTACCTAAGATGCCTTGTAATGACTCAAGATCTTTCTTTTCCCTCCTATTATTTCTTTAAATGCTATATTTTCAATTCATTTGGTCTTCTAGCTTCTCTCTAGCTTCTAGGCTTCTCTGTTGGACATTCTCTCCCTCTTTCCTCACTCTCTCAAGCTTTCACAACTCTCTTCAACTTTTTACAATGCTTTCAAGCTCTCTTAGCAATACTCTTTGTAACTCTCTCAACTCTCATAGCTATGTCTCTCTCTTTGGCTTCCTTAAGCCTTGTAGGTGATATCTATCTTGTGCCTTGTATTTTTGAGCATCTTGGGATTTATCACATCCCCTATCTATTGCATCTATATTTCATGATACGGGTTCTCCTCCTTGAGTGGGGTTTATTTTTATCACTCTTGCATTCATTTCATTTTTGCTTATTATTCCTCTCTATCTATTTGGCTATTTTTGGAGGTAGGTAAACCCACAAAAGTGGTTTACAATTTGAATGAGGAAGGAAAACTTGCAAAAAATGACCCCATGACAAAAAATTTCATTCTTGGGGTTTGAACAAACCAAAAGAGGGTTCACTTGAACATAGGTTTGAGCAAACCCATTTAATGCATCTCACCAAAAAACACAAATGTAAAACCCTTTTTGAAAAGGGGTTCACTCGAACCAAGGTTTGAGCAAACCCCCCTTTTCCCTAATTCCTACTCTCAGTCACAAAAAAACAAAAATTTTGCACTTCAGAGCTCAGGTTGTAGATGAAAATGGGAGAGACTTCACAAACCCAACTGGAATCAAGTAGTCCTTGGAATGAACTATATAACGAATATAATTTTAATATCTTTTGGTTTTATTACGTATTTGTTTGTTTAGTTTTATTAAACATAGGTTTTTCACCAAAAATCAAGCTCTCTATTCTGCACATGTGGAAAAATAGCAGATTATAAGAAAAAATTGAAAAATATGAGTGCACCAGATATTGAAGTCCTTTATCCAACAAAAAAATTTGAATTTTGATACATACAAAAAAGTTAGGCATTATACAGTCTGCCTATGTTTGAATTGTAATTGGTCTGACTTTGAAACTTGATTAAGGAAAAAAATTCAATAAAACACTATCTAACCAAGTGGAAGTACTAGATATCAGAGTTACAAATCTAAATTCAAAATAATTAGAATTTTATCCTTCATGGAAAAAAAGTTATGCGTTATACGGTGAGTGTCACTCCTTAAAAATGTTGTTTTCTAAAAAAAACTTGTTTTTGAAGGAGATGGAAAAAGAAGTGCAATCTGATTCCAAATTTTTTGGAAAAAATATATTTAGAATATATAGACAAAATGTCACAAAACTCTAGTTTGCAACATCTTCAAATTCCTCACAGTTTAGTCGCTATAGGTGCCTGAAAGTGAAGATTTAGTTAGAAAAAATTATTTTAGTGTCCATTTTGGCAAAAAATTGTAAACCAGTATTGTGGGATCACCCAGGTGGGAACACTAAAATGGGGGTTTGACTAAGGAAATCCCCTAAACAATGCTAACATTTTTCCTCAATCTTATGTATACAGGTATTAAAGATATTTACTTGTTGGAGGCTTCTTTTCTTCAGTTGTTGTGAGCATTCTCTTCCTCTCATTCTCTCACTTTATCATCTATATTTCACTTAGTTTACTTTATTTTATTTAATTTTTGTTATATTTTGTTATTTTCCAACATTTTGGAAGTTCTTAGTAATCAGACCGTTAGTAGTCACTTTTTGGTTTTCTATGATATTCTTAGCTTTTAGTCCATACAAGACGCTACCATGCCTCTAGGACTCTAGCACACCCTA
Source organism: Sequoia sempervirens (assembly GCA_007258455.2). Classification (NCBI taxonomy): domain Eukaryota; kingdom Viridiplantae; phylum Streptophyta; class Pinopsida; order Cupressales; family Cupressaceae; genus Sequoia; species Sequoia sempervirens. The sequence goes on from VDFB02159995.1 coordinate 77,462, forward strand.
TTGGTGTTTGTATGCCATGCTATCACCTTTGGATGAAAACTTGTTAGTCTATCTGAAAGATGTTTGTGACCTCATTTTGATTGTGAAACTCTCACTCTATTTCTTGAGGTAGTTTGAGGTAGTTTAGGGAAGTTCATTCCTTGGGACTTTCTTGAGAATAAAGAGACTTGTGAGCAGTAAATCCCCCTTCTATACACATATTTTAACTTTACATTAATACAAAGAAAATATTACATTATTCACATTAAAGGGGAGGGACAATAAAGAAGCACATACATGAGTCAAAAAGGGCCTAGCCCTAAAAAAAATAAAAAATAAAGTAGTCATTGCTATTCTAGATGAAAGAGGATCTTTATCATAAAGATTCCCCCAAACATCACTATAGTTAGAGTCATCAATTGCTCATCAATTGACTCCCATCTAGTGAGAGCATTTTCTTTTGCATTCTCCTTTGGAGGCATGTGAGTACACATAGGAGAGATGACAAGTGCCACAGGGGGAAGTTTGTTGGTATCTAACCTACCAGTGTCCTTCCAAGGAGATGATGGATGAGAAGGTTGAGGCCATCCTCAACAAGAAACATTGTCCTTGGGATTAGGTGCCACATGACCATGAGAGAAAGATTCATAATCTCCTTAGCTATCTTGTCTAAAAGAGTGGCTATATCCACATTGATGCCTACAAAAGGAAGTGGTGTCAGGGGGGACCAAAGCCATAGTGCAAGAGACATTACTCTAGTGATCTAGAAACTCTTGGAGATGTGAAATTTCAAGTGCAATTTTACTAGCTTGTAGTTAAATCATAATAAGAACATTAGATAAAATCTTAGCTTTAGTATATAAAGACAAACATTTATTAGCAGTGTTGCAATTAAACAAAGAAACATTTTTATCTTTCCAAATACAATAAAATTTCCACCTTGAAAGTGTGTCATATTTGTGTATACTTGTGAAGGATATTAGGCCAGTCCCCAAGAAGAATCATGTGTCATGAAAATGGAGTAGGCTTGAATGGCCTAAAGAAGTCATGGATCCAATTCCAAACAAGCTCGAGCGTAAGGAAAAAATTGGAAGAGGTGCTTGAGGGACTCAATTTGGCCACAAAATGAGTGATTCGGAGTGGGAACACCCATGTGAGTGAGGCATGTCCTCATGGGAAGACCTTGGAAAAGAAGAAACCAAGAAAAGTGAGTCATTTTAGGCTCTAGTACCAAAACCCACATGCCATGGAAGTGTTATTTTCCAAATTGAATGAGAGGATTGAAGTTGTTAGTGAAAGTTAAGTTGATCAACCTATAGTGTAGAAAATTGTATACCTTTACAATTTCACATTATGTTTTGGCCCCTTAATTTATTGCACTTAATTAAGCTTATAATTTTTTTAATTATGCATTTCAAATCCTAATTTTTACCATTTTTTGGAAGAGGACAAGCATTAGACAAATGCATTCAATCATTAAATTATCCCTAACTTTGTGTGTCTTGGAAATTTGGGTTAGGACCCATTCACCCATGGGTGACTGGGTCCCCTTCTTATCCAAGACCCAAATTTAAATATGTTGTTAGTGGTATTTTAAAATCCAAAATTCAAATATGATGTGTCATCTTTTGGAATCTAATTTTCAAAAAATTGGATAAACACCTATAAATACCTAGTTATTTTATCATTTGAAATAACACACTATCTAGCATTCAAGAGCCAAAATTATCATCAAGATCAAATCAAGAGCAACATTTTAGAGCATTATTACAAAAATTCAAGATCTAACATCATGTAAAATTATATGTGAGCTCATGTTATTGTCTTGTGAAGGCTAACATTGTTGTAGGCATCCAAGCATTCAAACATTCAAGAATTCAAGTAAATCTATCAAGAAAGATACAAATCCTTGTAAAGATGTGTATGAATTTAGTCCTTAAAGGAAGCCATTGAAGTGTGGTGAGTTGCAACATTTCCCCATGTTCATTCATCATTTCCTTCCTTTCAATTACCATTTATCATTGGAATTTCCATTATGGAAGTGGGAGCACTTACATGGGTTTTGAGTGAGGCAAGCCCCTATATAGCACAACATTTTCCCTCTTTGTGAATGTGCAGGTTACAGGTTTGGAAATGATTGAAGAGATCTTGAAGGAAAATTCTCCTTTGTTGCATTTTTTGTCATCAACCTTTTCAAGATACCAAAACTCATTTATAGAATTTACTAACGGTATTCTGACAAGTTTACAACCAAGAATTAGGAGCTCAAATCTAGTACCAGAGGATTGAAAAAATAGTTTCAAGACCCCCTATCAAAGACCCAGTCACCCAAGGGAAGCCTAATCCCTCTACACATGTTGATTCTGACTTTTGGTGATAGGTACACATCATTCTATACTTTCTAAATCCACTTGCAAAGTTATGTTTCAGTTTGTTTACTTTCGAGAAATTAAATTTATCATATTAGGTCATATAGTCTAATTAGGGAAATCACTCCAAATAATTTCCAATCTATTCCCCTCCTCAATTAGATGTAGGTCTAGGTTTGATTGGTTCATCTTCATGGTTGATAGTCAATCTATTCATCTTTTTGATCTACATCTTAATGTAACCTGGAAAAAGGCCACCCTTGCATCCTAGGTTCTTTGAATTGAGGACCTAGGATTTCTTTTTCTATGTTACATTTTGGTGATCTTGACCTATTAACATTATATACCTTCTAAAAATTCACCCTAGATCTAAGTTTTTCAATGCATTATTTTGCATCTTTCATTTAGGGTTTTATCTTTGCATCATAAGAAGTCATAAAAATATAAAACAATTGCATTTACATTACATCATAAGTTGCATTAGGGTTTTTTTAGTTATCTTTAGATTTGGTTTACTTTCATTAGGTGGTTAAAGGTTCAAATTGTTCATTGCATTGCATCTTTCATTTAAGCCTAAAAAATAAGAAATTGCATTGTTTTGTTTCAAGTTTGCATCAAGTAGCCATTTTCAGAATTTTGCATCTTAGACTCAGTCAATTTTTGCATGATTAAGATTTGGAAATTACATTCAAAATTGTCCTTTATTGTTGCACATTCACATTTGAATTACATTTTCTTAAATTGAAGAAATTTTGGAAAAATAGTCACTATGAAAACTTGTTTTTAGATAGGAACAACAACCTTAAACATCAATCTAAACATTCAGATTTTGAATTTTTCAAATCTTTCTCAAAGACTCAGTCACCATTGGGTGACCTAGTCCTTGTACAGGTGCCTAAAAAATATTTCACAATGTTATGTCTCTATTTGCTCAATTTCACTGTATTTGCATATCCTTGTTTGAAATCAATAATTGCATGTTTTTAGGCATTTTACATCTAGTGCATAAAGGTGAAAGAAATACATTGTTTAGAATCAAAATTTACATTCAAAACCATCATTTTTAATTCTTTTCATATTGCAATCAATAAATTATTATATTTTAGATTTGAAAATTGCATTCAGATTTGTTCAAAAATCTTCAATATCATTGCATACTTGCATTTTGCTTCAAAATGGAATACATTAAGCAAAATTTGGAAATTTATTTACTGTTACAATTATTTGTAAGTAGAATCATTACCCTTAGGCAGTGCATTTTACATTCAAACTTAAAATTTTTAGAACCTTTGACTAGGACCTAGATGCCCTTGGGCGACCTTGTCCTATTATTTGGGCATGTAGTGTAGAAAAATGTATTCCTTTTACATTTTCACACTTAATTAAGAATTAATGATAAAAAGAGCTTAATTATGCCTTAATTTAGTGTTGTAATATGTATTAAATACATATTCACATTAAGTTTAGGGCCCTATTAAATAAAATGAACTTAATTATGCCTTAATTTAGCATTGTAAATTATATTTATTTACACTTTCACACTTATTTAGGGCTCCTTTAATTAATTAATCTTATTTTTCCTTAATTGGACCCTTAAATTCAAATCCAAGCCTAATTTCTTATATTTTTCAAAGAGAAAACCCGACATGCATTAATGCATTAACATAACACTTCTCATTGAGAAATGTGTGTCCTAGGCGAGTGACCTAGGACCCATTATCTCATGGGTGAATCGGTCCTCCCTTAGACTTAGAAACTAAATTTAAATTATGTTTTTGGTTGTATTTTAATGTTTTCAAATCCATATTCAGATGTCAGCTTGTGATATTTGAATTTTGGGAAATTAATGTTACGTACCTATACATATAAGGTTATTTCACTAAATTTCATCTAAGCAATCTAAGATTTTCAAGCTAGCATTTTTTGGAGAAAGTTTATGATATTTCAAGAGCAATTCAAGGCATTAAAGAGTAGATTTATTGAAGCCTTTATTGCAGAAATCAAGATCCAATTGTCATATTAAAGTCTTCTTGTATCATGCATGTTATCAGAGCTAATATGGTGATGTAGTGTTCATGATCCTATCAAGAATTCAAAGCATTATTCCAACTCAAGATTCAAGGTTCAAGATCCACATCGGTTGAAGCCATTTCATGCAAGTTGTAGATTTATATTCCAAGGTTCATTCAAGGGTTTGGTGAGTTGTGACATTGAGTTGTTCATTCATCATTCCTTTCATGCTATTTTATTTCATTTCAAGTTTTAATTAACAAAATGGGGTTTGACCAAGGAAAATCCCCATTCACCAAAAATAAAACATTTTTCCCTCGTGATTTGTGTTTATAGATTTAGGTGAAAGAAATCTTGAAGATCTCTTGAAGAGCAAAATTGGAGAACTTGTCAAAGTTGCAAAAGTTTTCACAAAAGTTGTCATCTCATGAAAACTCATCTACATAATTTATTTTTGTCTTTTTGAACTTGAAACCTTGGAAAATTGAGAGACTTAGATATGAAGTAGAGGCTCTTGAAAGTTGCAGACAAACCCTAACTCATGACCCATTTTCCCTTGGGTGAATGAGTCCTAGATCAGCTCCAAAAAATCACTTTTGGTAACTAGCAAACATCATTTTACCCTTCTCTAATTTGTAATCTAATTTCTAGTTCCATTAGTATTGAGCTTAATCTATTATATCCAAGTTATAGATTACATTTTGGAGTTAATTTGCAACCCCTTCCTCACCTTATCATGATGTAGCTTCATTCAGGAACATATGAATTGGCATAGGGATTTTTGAATAAACTCTCATGTCTTCTTTGATTAGCATTGATTATTGGCTACTTTAAAGCAAATTTCTCACAACAATGGTGCTATCAATTTCTTTAAAGTGGGGGCATACATTGGTATTATAATTTTTGACATTCCTTATGTTTCATTGTGTGATTTTCTTGCTTCTTGTGATGCATCTTTTTCTTTTTGGTGTCATTGGGTTTGATGTCCTTCAAGAGCATGATATTACTTGGCATACAACTTTCCTCTTAGTGGTGATGCTACACATTGTATTCCCTAAGTTGTGATTCTTTTATCCTTGACTTGCCATCTCTTGGAGAAATTAGGTATGATGTTCCCTAAGAGGAGACCTTACACGAACTAAGTAAAGTCTCTTTGAATATGTTTACTTTCATTTTTTTTATAAGTGTTTAGCATAATGCAACTTGCTAACCTTGTGAAGCTCGAACACCTTTTCAAGGCCACCAAGCATAACACACTTTCCTTTCCAATGGAGCCTTTCCTTGTTTGTTCATAGGTGCTTAGAATAACATAGCTTGTTAGGCTTTATGAAGCTCAAAGTTTGCTTTTTGTGGTGCCTTATTAAAGTTATTAGAGGGATAGGTTTGATATGGTATGGGAGCCTAATAAGATTCTCTCATTTTCCACCCTTTAGGGGCTCCCCTAGTGGATGACTTGAGGTTCCATTAGCCCAGAGTGAGCGTGTGTTGTTTGCATAGTGGACATCATGTTTTGATTGTGAATTTTTTGTACAAATAGTTGAGATGTGTTCCACATCGTGTTGGATATTTAAGCCTTGATCCGCCCTCTTCTTTTGGAAAAACAATAGAGGCGTGTTCCACATTGCAATGGAAAACTGAGGATTGATCCACCTCTTTACTTTTTCTTTTAGTCTTTAATGTTGTATGATTGAGTATCTTTGTCATTGCTGCATACATATGTCTTGAATGTATACTTTAGTGTGCATTTGACACAAGGTCATCCTCTCACTAAAGTGGGGTCTAAATGTAGTGTAGAAATGTATCCCTTTTACATTTTCAAACCTAATTAGGAATTATGATAAAAATAAATGAATTATGCCTTAATTTAGTGATGTAATATGTATTTTACATATTCACATTAAGTTTAGGGCCCTATTAATTAAAATAAACTTAATTATGCCTTAATTTAGTATTATAAAATGTAGTTATTTACACTTTCACACTTGTTTAGTGCTCCTTTAGTTAATTAAGCTTGATTTCCCTTAATTGGCCCCTTTAATTCAAATCCAATCCTAATTTATTATATTTTCTAAAGAGGAAACCCAACATTCATTAATGCATTAACATTACACTTCTCATTGAGCAATGTGTGTCTTAGGTGAGTGACCTAGGACCCATTCACTCATGGGTGAATGGGTCCTCACTTAGAATTAGGACCTAAATTTAAATTATGTTTTTGGTGGTATTTTAATGTTTTCAAATCCCTATTTAGATGTTGGCTTGTGATATTTGAATTTTGAGAAGTTAATGTTACATACCTTCAAATATAAGGTTATTTCAATAAGTTTCATCTAATCAATCTAATATTTCCAAGCTAGCATGTTTGGAGCAAGTTTATGAAATTTCTTGAGAGAAATTCAAGGCATTCAAGAGAAAATTTATTGAATATTTATTGCAGCAATCAAGATCCAATTGTCATATCAAAGTATTCTTGCATCATGCATGTTATTGGAGCTAATATGGTGATGTAGTGTTCATGATCCTATCAAGCATTCAAAGAATTATTCCAAGTCAAGATTTAAGGTTCAAGATCCACATCCATTGAAGCCATTTCATGCAAGTTGTTGATTTATATTCCAAGGTTCATCCAAGGGTTTGGTGAGCTGTGGCATTGAGTTGTTAATTCATCATTCCTTTCATGCTATTTTATTTCATTTCAAGGTTTAATTACCAAAATGGGGTTTGACCAAGGCAAACCACCATTCACCAAAACAAAAAAATTTCCCTCTTGATTTGTGTTTACAGATTTAGGTAGAAAAAACCTTGAAGATCTCTTGAAGAGAAAAAATGGAGAACTTGTCAAAGTTGCAAAAGTTGTCACAAAAGTTATCATCTCATAGAAAATCATCTACAAAATTTATTTCTGGTTTTCCAAACTTGAAACCTAGGAAAATTGAGAGATTAAGATCTAAAGTAGAGGCTCTTGAAAGTTGCAAAAAAACCTTAACTCAGGACCCATTTGCCCTTGGGCGAATGAGTCCTAGATCAGCTTCAACAAAGCACTTTTGGTGACCGGTAAACATCATTCTTCCCTTCTCTGATTTGTAATCTGATTTCTGGTTCCATCAGTATTGAGCTTAATCTATTAGATCGAAGTTATAGATTGCATTTTGTAGTTAATTTTCTATTTTTAGTTTTTCTCCCCAAAGTGTTGTTTAATCAGGACCCTCATCCTTGCTAAAAAAGGAAATATGTAGATTCACACTTTTACTTGATTCACCTAAAGGTTTATAGTCATTTCATTGTATGGATCTAATTTCCTAATGAAATAAATGAGAATAGGTCTATCTATTATCATTTTGGTGAACCCCCCTTTTTCAATCAACCAATTTTTTGTTCTTTCAGGGAATCAAACAAATTTTTGTGAAAAAATATTAACAAATTCAGTTTTGGGTTGTTATCTGAGTTCTCTTAACCTGCTATTTAATAGTTTAAACCTTATTTCAAAATCTCATTGTGGACATGTGTTTTGGTAAAATTTAGATGTCCTTGAAATCTTTGGTTGATATTTAAAGTTGTGTGTTTGGTGAGGCTAATACTTTTGATAATGACTTTAATGATATGTGCACCTTATCCATTACAAGTGTTCTTGACGTCATAGGTCAAGACGAATAAAGTATGCATGAGTTTGTACAAAGATCTTTGTATAATCTTGAAAACAATGCAATATTTTATCCTTCAATGCAATGACCTATTACCCCATCTACCAATAGCATCCTACCATGCCACCACTTGAAGCATTCACCTTGTTACATCCTAAAGTTGAACCAAAAAGCATACCTCAAACAACATGCATGGTGAATCCCATCCATAATAATCACAAGATACATCAACCAACTCTTCATCATATGAGCATAAGATCACAAACACACCAATTGAATTGGAACAATCTTATGGTCAAAGCTTTAGGATATTAAAAAAGCAAGAATGTGACATTAACAATGAGTATGAAGTCCACTCCCTTTTGGAGAAAACATCATCCAAAGATACTAAGGGGTTGGGTTACCAAGAACCTCCACCTTTACATCAAGCAATTGGTCAATCAAGTAAGAAACATAAGCCTTATAAACCTAAGAAGCCACCATTTCTACATATTATAACCAAAATTCAAAAGGCCTTACAAACACTTCTCAACCTAGGACTTATCACATTACTACCTATCCATGAACAAGAAGATAAGAAAGGAAAAAATACAAACATGTATTATTGTGCATACCATAGAACACTTGGACATCTTATTGATGAATCTCATGCTTTAAAGAAGGCACTGAAACAATTTGACCCTTGTAACGCCCGCTGTGCAAACCCCAGAGAACACACACATAGCAAATAATTTTTTTTTCTTCTTAAAACAATACATTTAAACATGCAAGAAACATTAACCATAATCACATAACACATTACATTACACTATTACACTTAGCTCCCTGGGGCATGCAAGGTTACTTCACAAACAACTAACAAAGAAAGTAAAAGATAACATAACTATTAACATTATAAACCATGAATAAGAATACATCCAATAACCAAGAGCGAGCATATTAATACATCACATAATACAATCATAATGAATCTCTTTTAACAAGTTACAATTGATCCTAACTATTACATCATTATTTTAATATTACATTACAAGCTCTTGATTAATATTTACATCAAGTTTCCCAAACGTGTGGGATAATATAAATACAATGAAATCTGAATTATAGAGGAACACTTGTGCAACACCAACTGCACAAATGCTGCGAACAAAGGATGCTGAGAAGATAGACTGCTGATGGGGAACCCAATGGGTGAGGAGCATGTTCCACCCAACCATGTGAATCATAAATAACTCACCCCCCGTGCTCAGAGGTGACAAGGAAGAGAACCCAACCATGAATGTCAAACCAACTCCAAGAACAACATAGTACGAATACAATTACAACTCAAGGTTACAATGACATAGACCACAACATTCACAAGTCAAACATAACAAGATAAAGCTATGAAACTCACCACAATTAAGTAAAGCATTATCAATTAAACAAGTAACTAAATAACAACCATAAATCAAATTCACAAGAATCAGATACAACATAAGGTTTACTATTCCAGAGACAACCAAAAACCAAGTACAAGGGTGTCTAGTGGAGAGTGCCATCACATAGCTCTCATGAGATCTACTAGCCCTTCCTCCAACTGAGGCGCCGGCCCCCCACAAAAAGCCACTCTCCCTAAGACCCCTAATATAAAATAGATCTAGGCAAGGGTTGAACTAAAACAATAAAGCATAATACTCAAAACGGGAAAATGCGAGGCATTAACTCTCTCGCGACAACACATAACCAAAGGTCTTAATAAAATCGTTCAACCCTTCCAAGCATTAAATCAATAAGTTTCAACTCCAAAAGTGTAACCAAGACGAGGATAACATTCAAAAATCAACATGCCTCTGGAACAAAGTTTCACAAATTAACAATAGGATTCCCACATCAATTTAAAAGTCAAAACAATAAAACTAGAATGGAAAATTTAAATAACAATCTCCAAATTTGCTCCATGTCGATATAAAATTCAACAATAATCCAACAGAATTTATTACGTTGCTTTCTAAATAAAGTTCACTAATTTCACAAATTAAACATCAAAAGAATCAACACTCGAGAAAATTCGAGTTAATTACAAGCAACCAATTTATCTCCACTTTTCACAATTACAATATATATTGCAAATTTCTTAAAACTATCATAATAAAACCATAATCACAATATATCAAATCTTCTATATATATATATAAATATATACATATAAAATAAAACACATATTCAAAATTTATGCATATATAACATATTATCAAATTTATAAATTATCTTACTAAAACAACATACACATATATACATATATACATATGTATATATATAATAAAAAATATTGTATACTACCATACTTGTAAAATTATTTCATTTCAACATAATAAAATCTTTTACCTAAATATAAATTAAATTAAACATAAATTAAAAAAAACACACACACACACACACACACATATATATATATATATATATATATAATTATATATATTATATATATAAACAAAATTTAAAATTTAAAATAAATAAAATAAAAAAAATAAAAATAAAAATAAAACAATAACAACATATAGCCATAAGGCATGTCGTCGTAGTCCTTGCAAGGACTGCGCTCGGCAGTCCCTGCAGGGACTGCGCACAGCAGTCCTGGGGACTATGTGCACGATAGCCAAGGCTGCCGTGCATAACAGTCTTCATGACTGCTGTGCGGCAGTCAAACAACCGCAGAAGGTACGGTGGGGGGGGTTCGGCCAATGCCGTCCCTCCCCAAACACTAATAAATTTTTATTTTTTTATATATAATAATTTTTTTATAAAAAAAACATTTCATTCCCTAAAGAACATATCAATCTGTCCTGGCACGGATTCCGACGGCCATTACGACCAAAGGAAATTTGATTTTAATCAAATTTTTTATTTTTATTTTTATTTTTTTAAATATTTGCAAAGCATAAAATAATTTAATTACATACATATGTATATATTTAAATATATATGAAAATTGTATATATATATATACAATTTATACATAATATATTTATATATACAGGTTATAGGTACAGAGGACAGAAGAACAATAAAATAAAAAAAATAACTTATTATATATATATATAAATGATATATTTTCATAAACCTCAAAACAAACTGTCTTCACAGAAAACTAGATATATTTTCAAAAGAAACAAACAAAATCAATTTAAGGCATAGTTTATTTTCAGAAACACAACATTATTTTCTCAAAGCCAGATTAAAAAAAAATATTCATAGAAATTTTTTTTTATAGACAATCTTTATTTAATTTTTATAGTAATTTTCACTTTTCAATAATTTCTCTTTTCTAAGGTTTCATTTTTCTTTCACCAATTAATCCAATTATTTTTCTGTTTTCTTAAAAACAGTAGACCAGAGAAGAAATAGATAAAACCTGGAGCCTGGGCTTATTTGAAAATCTGATGATGCCCGTTGATTCTGATGGCCTTTCTGAAGAGCTCCTCGTTCCTGCTTCGAAATCTCTTCTCCAGAATACTATACTCGAATTTGAATCTCAGACTTTATTCAGAAGACTCTCTCTAAGATTTTTCAACAAAAGAATGAAAATATTTTTCCCCCCAAAACTATAGAAGATTTCAACAATACCTCCCTATTCACTTATGCAGCCCCTGTCTCAATAATCCTCTGTGTGTATAAAACTTACCAAAAATTTCAATTAAATAAAAGATATTCCAATTTCTTGCAAAAGCTCACAAAAACCCTGAATAAAAGAAATTATATCTTTAAAAGCAAGCTTTTCAGTCAAATCTCAATTCTCATTCGTTCACACAACTTTATCATTATTTTATTTCTTTATTTTTCTATTTTCAATATTTTTTGTTTTAATTTCCATTTTTACAACTTTACTTGCAAAGCACATTATCTAATTAATTAAATAATTTATTTTAATAATTATCCTCAACCAGATAATTGATTAAAATAATTAAAACACATTTAATATTTAATTATCATTTAATTGAAACACATGACTTTTAAAACATTTAAATATTAAATACAATTAATTCTAACATTAAAATAAACAATCATTTCCATCACTTAAAAAAAAAAAATCACAACATATAAAATTCCACATTGATAAAATATGACAATACACAAACATAACCACAAAGAACGACAATTACAAAAATGAACAATACCAATCAAACAAGATGGTTTGACATCATGGGACGGGATGACTTCCAAGTCATCTCTATTTCAACATTATGCCGTTGGGTTATTGTTGCTCGCCATGTCTTGCCGAAGCAAGTGGAATCGAGACTATGTACCTGCAATCCCTGCATACAAACGAAGTCGTGTACATGTGCATACATATATAAAATCAAAGCATTGTATTGTGAGAAGGAATCGCAGCGTAGCAGGGCACCCGTGAACGAGTGGTGCTACACTGTCCTTCATCACATCTATCCAACAATATTATATAACCGATAAATTATTTATTTCTAAACTAACAAATCATATCCTAACATAATTTACTAAATTAATGCATTGCAATGTTACTGAAATCAAATTAATATCACCAACCACAATATCATATCAATAATCATGTCCTCAAATGTAAAGGCATAAACAATAAGGTCTACTAACCAAACCAACAATAACAGTACCATCGCAGTATCAAAGTACTAAATCAACACATATAAAAACAAATCTAAACCGTAACCAGAGGGGTATTACATCCTCCCCCCCATAAATTCAGCTTACTCCTGGAAGCCGGCAAAACAAAAGAAAATAAGATTCCCTAATACGGGAGGCATCCACACACACCAAATCGGTGAACTAGTCACCATCACAAACCAGTATCATACTAATACATAAGAGTAACAAATAGTAACAAAGAATATCAGTAACATGGAGGTATAACACAACATAAGAAGCACTACATCAGCCTCCTATATCGTAGAATTCTCATGGGCTCTCGAGTCAGCTGTATGACTGCTACCTATAGTCTCCACATCTGTGCTCTGATCCTGGCGGTCATCAACTACTTCAATTTCTCTGTGGATCCGACCCGCATCATCCCCTGTTGGCTCTGTGACTATCGGTCTCTGACTGAATTCAGGTGTGCTCCTCTTAGGACATTGCCTAGCTAAGTGACCCTGTTGGCCACAAGAGAAACATCCTGCATTTCTTTCATTTCTTCTACCTCGAGGAGGTGCACCATCCTGTCAAAGTCGGCCCCTACTAGCTACAATCTAAGTGCTCTGAGTTGACTGGTCAAGCCGATAAAGTTGGGCTCGCAACCAACTTCGAATTCTCCTAGACAAAAGACGCCCACCACTTCGGACACCAATCATCCAAGTCTAATCCTCCAAACCACCACTATGACTATGGAAGGTAGGAGAACGTTCCCTTAAGATATCCATTATAAGTCTTACTACAACTGAAACACCTCTTCTCCTATGGAACCTTTCTCTTTCCCTTACCATTTGTCGATTTCTCTCCTGACTTGGGCCAAGCCGGTTAAGAATTTCCTCAAGCAAGGGGTGTAATTGAGGGCACAGATGTTCCTCATGACCACCCTCATGGACATTAAAAACAAGAGTGCTCTGATGACCACCCCTATCAAGATCGCGACCTCTAGGCATCGTCCTACAACACCACTAAAGAACAAGTTCCAAATATTAGATGAGAACAATAGAAGGAAAGTAAATAAAATCTCAAGAATCTAAGTACTATATCCATGCATTATTCACATACACATGAATTCACATCACCGGGAACCACATAACAAGGCTACACAAGGTCCATCTGGACGCCGGAAAGCAGCATACTAATCCACAATACATAAACCATGAGCCAAGAGCCAAAATCCATCTCACATAAACCATACCTCACACTCAATGGCTTGATGGTGTTAGGCCACACACACATGGTGAGACCATCCAAACAAGACCACTATGACCCATCTCCTGTTGTACAAGGTGGTTAGCCTCCAAGAGATAGTCATCACACATAGGTGGGTAGTGGGTCCTAGCTATAAAATAGCCTCACATACCCCCATCCTCAAGGTTCCCTGCATCTACTTCCTCGTATACACTCACCAAGTCCGCCTCATACGTCCTTGGAGAGGAATCACAATACGACACATGGCTAACTTTGAAACAACAAGGATAAACTAGTTAGCCACCAAAGTCATAAAACAAACATCAAATAAGATTCAATTTCAACAATAAAGCAAGAAATGTGCACAATGTCAACACTAGATCAAATGTAACCACGAGGGCTACGAGAGAATAAGTCACAAAGTGTGGCTAAACCATTACAATCAAACATAAACAAAATGTCAGCCTTCAAGGTCAATTGAAAATCATCAACAATCATAAAGGAAGTCCTCAATTTTCAAAATTGCACAATACAACACTGTGTGACTAGATACTAGCCACCAAACGAGGAAGGAGGGAACATCGTCCGGCTATAACAATAGCCCTCATGTGGTGCAGAGTGAGCATGCCATCCACATGACCCAGAGTGTGCTCCTCGGCTACACCCTGCCTCGCGTCATCATGCGACATGGTCATACGCTAGCCAAAGAAGGCATGCACTGATGTATGCCACATGGCGATGTGTCTGTGGCTCCGCGGAAGTAGGCTTGCGCAGACACACCCCGCATAGCTATACCTCGTGGAGAAGGCACACGCAGGTACTCGCCATCGCCAGAGGTATACATGGCAAGGACATACCCATATGCTAACCGACCCAAACATTGTCGAAAGCAAACATGAGTATCCCTCTACAAATGTGTGAGGCCCCATTACACTCATCACACAAGTAGGCTATCATAACATAATCTCATAGAGCGCCTTCACGTGTCTATGCATGTGGCATTGTGTCCTCGAGCCCAGCTCGCTACCATCAGCAACACGACATCATCAACAACACTGTGTCAGAACATCAGAGGGGTGTGGCATCGTATCCATTGCATCATGTCAGAACACGTGTAGATATGGTATACATAATACATATATGAGCTATCAGAATGGGGCTACTTGAGCTTCACCTCGCATACAGACGAGGTTGACTCGCTAATGCCAGGTCAACGTCCCTATGGACGACCAGACAAATACTAACAAACCAATGCTGCTATACTCAAAACTGTGGGGTTTAGGCTAGCACATATGGATCAAGTACCCTGATCCATCATAAGGGGAAGTAGTGAGTACGTTTCCTCGGGATCGGTTGAGCTAAGACTACTTTGCGTCGCAATATGCGTACGCTACACACTCCACCCAAGGAACTTTGTGGTTGCTACTACCCCTTCACAGATTGAGGGACTATAGAACCAAAAGAAAAGAATCCATGAAACTAGCTTTTGGCTACTCTTATATGTACATATTTTCAACCACACGTGGGTTGGCCCTCAATCAGGTAACAAACATACAAACACACATAATGGTATGGTTAATCCCACACCAAATACAACATTTCAGAATGGATGGGTACACCGTATCTCCATCCTAAGACCTATGGGTTATGGGCCCACAAAGCAAGTACGGGGTATTCACAACACTCAACCGATGCACAGTTACTGGTTTCTCACATTTACAAGGGAAGTACAATTACATACATAATTCCAAAAGTACACTTACTTTCCAACACTACGTGGTTCAAAACTTTACATCCTTTCCACAATCCAACATGATCATCGTGATCACTTAAGAACTTCACTTAACAAATTCACTAGGACAACATAATGGGCTCATATGAAACCAGAGTGCCCAGTGTATGAACCTAGTGCTCTGAAACCAAGTTGTAATGCCAGCCGTGCAAACCCCAGAGAGAACACACATAGCAAATAATTTTTTATTTTTATTTTTAAAACAATACATTTAAACATGCAAGAAACATTAACCATAATCACATAACACATTACATTACACTATTACACTTAGCTCCCTAGGGCACGCAAGGTTACTTCACAAACAACTAACAACGAAAGTAAAAGATAACATAACTATTAACATTATAAACCATGAATAAGAATACATCCAATAACCAAGAGCGAGCATATTAATACATCACATAATACAATCATAATGAATCTCTTTTAACAAGTTACAATTGATCCTAACTATTACATCATTATTTTAATATTACATTACAAGCTCTTGATTAATATTTACATCAAGTTTCCCAAACGTGTGGGATAATATAAATACAATGAAATCAGAATTACAAAGGAACACTGGTGCAACACCAACTGCACAAATGTTGCGAACAAAGGATGTTGAGAAGATAGACTGCTGATGGGGAACCCAACGGGTGAGGAGCACGTTCCACCCAACCATGTGAATTATAAATAACTCACCCCCCGTGCTTAGAGGTGACAAGGAAGAGAACCCGACCATGAATGTCAAACCAACTCCAAGAACAACATAGTATGAATACAATTACAACTCAAGGTTACAATGACATAGACCACAACATTCACAAGTCAAACATAACAAGATAAAGCTATGAAACTCACCACAATTAAGTAAAGCATTATCAATTAAACAAGTAACTAAATAACAACCATAAATCAAATTCACAAGAATCAGATACAACATAAGGTTTACTATTCCAGAGACAACCAAAAACCAAGTACAAGGGTGTCTAGTGGAGAGTGCCATCACATAGCTCTCATGAGATCTATTGGCCCTTCCTCCAACTGAGGCGTTGGCCCCCACGAAAAGCCACTCTCCCTAAGACCCCTAATATAAAACAGATCTAGGCAAGGGTTGAACTAAAACAATAAAGCATAATACTCAAAACGGGAAAATGTGAGGCATTAACTCTCTCGCGACAACACATAACCAAAGGTCTTAATAAAATCGTTCAACCCTTCCAAGCATTAAATCAATAAGTTTCAATTCCAATAGTGTAACCAAGACGAGGATAACATTCAAAAATCAACATGCCTCTGGAACAAAGTTTCACAAATTAACAATAGGATTCCCACATCGATTTAAAAGTCAAAACAATAAAACTAGAACGGAAAATTTAAATAACAATCTCCAAATTCGCTCCATGTCGATATAAAATTCAACAATAATCCAACACAATTTATTATGTTGCTTTCTAAATAAAGTTCACTAATTTCACAAATTAAACATCAAAAGAATCAACACTCGAGAAAATTCGAGTTAATTACAAGCAACCAATTTATCTCCACTTTTCACAATTACAATATATATTGCAAATTTCTTAAAACTATCATAATAAAACCATAATCACAATATATCAAATCTTCTATATATATATATAAATATATACATATAAAATAAAACACATATTCAAAATTTATGCATATATAACATATTATCAAATTTATAAATTATCTTACTAAAACAACATACACATATATACATATATACATATGTATATATATAATAAAACATATTGTATACTACCATACTTGTAAAATTATTTCATTTCAACATAATAAAATCTTTTACCTAAATATAAATTAAATTAAACATAAATTAAAAAAAACACATATATATATATAATTATATATATATATAAATATATATATATATAAACAAAATTTAAAATTTAAAATAAATAAAATAAAAAATAAAAATAAAAATAAAACAATAACAACATATAGCCATAAGGCCTACCGTCGCAGTGCTTGCAAGGACTGCGCTCGGTAGTCCCTGCAGGGACTGCGCACAGCAGTCCTAGGGATTGTTGTGCACGGTAGCCAAGGCTGCTGCGCGTAGCAGTCTTCATGACTGATGTACGGCAGTCAAGCAACCGCAGAAGGTATGGTGGGGGGGGTTCGGCCAATGCCGTCCCTCCCCAAACATTAATAATTTTTTATTTTTTTTATATATAATAATTTTTTTGTAAAAAAAAACATTTCATTCCTTAAAGAACATATCAATTCGTCCTAGCACGGATTCCGACGGCCATTACGGCCAAAGGAAATTTGATTTTAATCATTTTTTATTTTTTTTAAATATTTGCAAAGCATACAATAATTTAATTACATACATATGTATATATTTAAATATATATGAAAATTGTATATATATATATACAATTTATACATAATATATTTATATATACAGGTTACAGGTACAAAGGACAGAAGAACAATAAAATATAAAAATAACTTGTTATATATATATATATATAAATGATATATTTTCATAAGCCTCAAAACAAACTGTCTTCACAGAAAATTAGATATATTTTCAAAAGAAACAAACAAAATCAATTTAAGGCATAGTTTATTTTCAGAAACACAACATTATTTTCTCAAAGCCAGATTAAAAAAAATATTCATAGAACAAAATTTTTATAGACAATCTTTATTTAATTTTTACAGTAATTTTCACTTTTCAATAATTTCTCTTTTCTAAGGTTTCATTTTTCTTTCACCAATTAATCTGATTATTTTTCTGTTTTCTTAAAAACAGAAGACCAAAGAAGAAATAGATAAAACCTGGAGTCCTACGCTTATTTGAAAATCTGATGATGCCCATTGATTCTGATGGCCTTTCCGAAGAGCTCCTCGTTCCTGCTTCGAAATCTCTTCTCCATAATACTGTACTCGAATTTGAATCTCAGACTTTATTCAGAAGACTCTCTCTAAGATTTTTCAACAAAAGAATGAAAATATTTTTCCCCCCCAAAACTACAGAAGGTTTCAACAATACCTCCCTATTCACTTGTGCAGCCCCTGTCTCAATAATCCTCTGCGTGTATAAAACTTACCAAAAATTTCAATTAAATAAAAGATATTCCAATTTCTTGCAAAAGCTCACAAAAATCCTGAATAAAAGAAATTATATCTTTAAAAGCAAGCTTTTCAGTCAAATCTCAATTCTCATTCGTTCACACAACTTTATCATTATTTTATTTCTTTATTTTTCTATTTTCAATATTTTTTTGTTTTAATTTCCGTTTTTACAACTTTAATTGCAAAGCACATTATCTAATTAATTAAATAATTTATTTTAATATTATCCTCAACCAGATAATTGATTAAAATAATTAAAACACATTTAATATTTAATTATCATTTAATTGAAACACATGACTTTTAAAACATTTAAATATTAAATACAATTAATTCTAACATTAAAATAAACAATCATTTCCACCACTTAAAAAAAATAAATCACAACATATAAAATTCCACATTGATAAAATATGACAATACACAAACATAACCACAAAGAATGACAATTACAAAAATGAATAATACCAATCAAACAAGATGGTTTGACATCATGGGATGGGATGACTTCCAAGTCATCTCTGTTTCAACATTATGCCGTTGGGTTATTGGTGCTCGCCCTGTCTTGCCGAAGCAAGTGGAATCGAGACTATGTACCTGCAATCCCTGCATACAAACGAAGTCGTGTACATGTGCATACATATATAAAATCAAAGCATTGTATTGTGAGAAGGAATCACAGCATAGTAGGGCACCCGTGAATGAGTGGTGCTACACTGTCCTTCATCACATCTATCCAACAATATAATATAACTGATAAATTATTCATTTCTAAACTAACAAATCATATCCTAACATAATTTACTAAATTAATGCATTGCAATGTTACTGAAATCAAATTAATATCACCAACCACAATATCATATCAATAATCATGTCCTCAAATGTAAAGGCATAAACAACAAGGTCTACTAACCAAACCAACAATAACAGTACCATTGCAGTATCAAAGTACCAAATCAACACATAGAAAAACAAATCTAAACCGTAACCGGAGGGGTATTACAACCCTTATGCAAATCACTATGAGTGTGTAACAAATTAACATTTATTTGTTTTTCTCCTTTCCATGTGATAGTTGTAGTATTAAATTATGCTCACTGCCACATGCATTAGGTTTTATGTAGATTTTCTTTCTTGCAAGGAGCTAGGTAGCATATCATCATTCATTTTGGATCTTTATCCCTACACTTGGTGGCCAAGAGGTTAGGTATCCTTGTCCTAGGTGCATTCCTTAGCAAGGGATCCCTCTTTAGCCCCTTCAAATGTTAGCGTAGCAAGTACAATAACATTTTAATGGGTGGCATATAGTCCCCTACTTGTTTGCATAAGAAATAGTCCCTTCTTAGTGATGATGATATGCATCTCCTAGGAAGTGTGACCTCGTCAACAAAAGTATTGCCTTCTTAATCCATATGATGTGTTTCCTTTGTGGTGATAGGATTGATGTCCTACAAGAGTGTGATCTTTCTTGGCATGTGATTTTCTCCTTAGTGGTAATACTATGGTTGGTATTCCCTAGTGTGATATTTTCTATCCCTTGACTAGTCCTCTCTTGGTGGTGATGTCATATTTGGTGTTCCTTAAGGTGTAACTCTCTGTGCATCAAGTAGTGTCCCTTTGATGTTAAAATTTCCTTTTGAGGTGGTGTTATCATGACACCCCTTGAGGTTTTGGCCTTGTCCCATCATTGCACCCTGTGAGGTGAGTTGTTTTGCACCCTATGAGGTGAGTTTTTGCAAGATAGTTCATGGATTTAACATAATACACCTTGTTTGGTCATGAACTTGAGCATTCCTTTTTAACATAGCCACCTAACATTATACACTTTGCTTATTGATGGATCCATGCGTTTCATGAGTGATGTGCATGAATTTAGTCCTCATGGAGAATTTTCCTTATTCAATGGATGACGTTTGGTATTTGAGACAATTTATGATTGAGGTCTCTTTGCCTTACCAATTCAAATCTTTTTAGTATTTTAAACCCTATGTCTTGTTTTGTGTTTTGTTATATGTTTTCATATATTTACATCATGTTTATATTATGCTTGTTTTCATTTCATCACCATCCATATGTTATGTTGTATCATGCGTTTTCATCGTGTATGCTTTGTGTCTTTCTAACATGCAAGTTTGTGTATCTTTTCTTGCTACATATCATACATATGCGTTCCTTTGTGTTTATGTTGGTTTACCATGAGATCTTAGATCCTAGGGGCTTGATCACCTCCTTAATCACTATTTATCCTATCTCTCTAACATTTGGACAATTGGATCCCTCTTGACATATATTTCTCTACTTTAGTTTGAGTTTGAGTGTAAGTTTATACTCTCACTAAAGTGGGGGTTAAATTTAGTGTAGAAAATTTTATACCTTTACAATTTTATATTATTTTTTGTCTCCTTAATTTATTGGACTTAATTAAGCTTCTAATTTTCCAAATTATGCATTCCAAAGCCTAATTTTAACCACTTTTTGAAGGAGGAAAAAAATTAAACAAATGCATTCAATCATTAAATTATCCCTAGCTTTGTGTGTCTTGGAAATTTAAGACAAGACACATTCGACCATGGGAAACTAGGTCCCCCTTCTTAGCCAGGACCCAAATTCAAATATGTTGTTGGCGATATTTTAACATCCAAAATTCAAATATGAAGTGTTGGATTTTGGAATCTAATTTTTTGGAAATTGGATAAACAACTATAAATACCTAGTTACTTTATCATTTGAAATCTAACACACACTATCTAGCATTCAAGATCCAAAATTATTATCAAGAGCAAATCAAGAGTAGCATTTCAAAGCATTATTACAAAAATTCAAGATCCAACATCATATCAAATTATATATGTGTTCATGCTATTGTATTTTAAAGGCTAACATTGTTTTAGGCCTCCAAGCATTCAAGTAAATCTATCAAGCAAGATCCAAATCCTTGTAGAAATTTGTATGACTCCAATCCTTCAAGGAAGCCATTGAAGGGTGGTGAGTTGTAGCATTGTGTTCATTCATCATTTCCTTCCTTTCAATTGTTATTTATCATTGACATTGCCATTATGGAAGTGGGAACATTGGGGTTTGAATGAGGAAAGCCACTATAAGGCACAAAATTTTCCCTCTTTGTTGATGTGCAGGTTGCAAGTTTGGAAAGGATTGAAGAGATCTTGAAGGAAAATTCTCCATTTTTGTATTTTTTATCAACAACCTTGTGAAGATACATAAACTCATTTACATAATTTATTGATGACATTCCAACAATTTTACAACTAGGAATTAGGAGCTTAGATCCAGAACTAGAGGACTAAAAAATTAATTTTAAGACCCCCTATCAAAGACCTAGTCGTCCAAGGGTAACCTAGTCCCTCTACATATGACAATTCTAAATTTTTATGGCAGGTACACATCAATATGTACTTTCCAAATCCACTTGAAAAATTCTATTTCATTTTGTTTACTTTCAAGAAATTTCATTTATCATATTAGGTCATATAGTCTAACTAGGGAAATCACTCCAAATCATTTCCAATTCTTCCTTAGACTCAAAAGGATCAGATCCATGTTTGATTAACTCACCTTGGAGGTTGAAAGTCAATCTATGCACCTTGTTGATTTGCATCCTTATGAAATCATAGAAATTTTGGCCCCATTGGCCTTAGGCTTTGAAATTTAAGCTTAAGGTCACCAATTTTTTTATGTTTCAGAACCATATGCAAGTGAGGAGAGATCCAAGAGTAGCCTTTAGAAGGCCTATAACTCTAAAAAGGAGTATCTCAAAATCATTTTCAGTCCTTCCACCAAGGCTCAAAACAACTCACACCCAACTTATGAAGCATTTGCGAGGGAATGGAAGCAAGAATTATTTGGTAATTCTCTTAAACTTGATTAGAGAGTTTGTACTTTTGTTTGAAATCCGACCAAGAAAGAAGTTTCTTGGTGGTTGGATGAATCGAATCTAGCAAGCTTTTGACTCCTCTTTTAAAAAAATTGAGATCTTGGGTTCAAGGTAAAAGAGTCAATGACACACCTTGAGAATTGAAGAGTTGGGACCATCAAATGAAGTATTGATTGATGGATAAACCATTGTGAAAATATCCAACTCAATGTAGCCAAGGCTTGAGGGCTTCCTAGGAGTTTTAGGTGCTCTTAATCACAAAAGTGCCCTAATGTGAATTGATTCCTCCATGGTAAGAAGAGTTCCAATATCCAAGACCTTCTAGGCCAGATGATCATGGGAAATACTAGAGCCAATGTAATCCTCATTGCCAATGAATGCCCTAATTATCCACTTCGAACATAAAGTGACGCCTTGTCAATAAATAGATATCAATACAAAACCTCCAACCTCCCATGGAAAATAACAAAATTTCCATGCCACCTTTATGGAAGCAATGATGACCATTTTTAGAAGCCTAAAGAAAATCTTTGAGCAATTTTTCAAAGTTTATGTATGAAGCCTTGGAGGGAACCCAACAAGAGGAATAACAAACATGTGTGGCCACCAATATCTTGGAACAAATTTGAAAATTACCACCCAAATAGAGAGGCTTGGTGCTCTAAGACAATTTTTTTTAAAATTCTCGCTAGCATCACTTGCCAAAGTTTAGAAGGGCTAGTGTGGAAGGAAAAAGGTATGCCCAGGAACCAAAATATTTCCTCATGCTTAATTTTGTTCCAATCAAAGGAGGTCATCTAAGTAGGCTAGGGTAGAAAGGATTATTTGTAACACAAGGTCTTATTCCATTGAATGATAGATCAAAGGCTTGACAAAAAATGCCAAGGCACTTAACGACCGATGAAATATTTTCTTCTTCCTCACAAAGCATGAGGAAAGAATCATAAAAATTGACCATTAACCAGTTGTTGCTCATAATTGGGAAGAACAATACCCTTGATGTAAGAATGGGAAACAACTTGAGCAAAGAGATAACCAAAACCTTTTACAACAAAATGATAGAGAGCTAGGGTAAGATTCCACCATTGTCTAATGGATTGAAATAGCCTAAAAGAAGGAGATAGAAAACTAGAGATGGTTATGCATGTAGAGGCATCTACAAAAATAATTTGAGTCGATTGGAAAAATATTAGGCCAAAACTGAGCGCCTTGAGCATGGCTAAAATGAAAGGCCACTCAATGTGATCATAAGACTTAACAAAGTCATTTTTATGAAAACTTGTGGTTGTTAAGATTGCTAGACCCATTCCATTCCTTCCCAAACTACAATAATGTCACCTAAGATAAATATGGACTTGATAATTTTTTGTTTGTTTTGGTCTAAAAATTACCAGCAACAATGATTGTAGCTTGAGGGCCAACACTTTGGAAATGATCTTATAGGAGACATTCAATAAGGTGATAGGACACCAATTATTGATATCCTTCCATACGCCAATTTCAATTATGAATTTGATGTTGTCTCTATTAATTAAACTACCTAAAGCCCCAATTTACATTTCTTCAAAGTACGCATTATAAAGGTTACTCCCTATAGTGTCCCAAAAGGATTTATAAAATTCACAATGAAAGTTGTTGCTCGGCTAGAAGCCTTGTTATAAACCATGGAGAAAATTTCCTTCTTACTATATCCTTGGGTAAGGAGTTGAACACACAAGATATGATGAACATCTAACACTCTGCAAGGGACAACCTCAAGGCATTATTGTAAGGCATGACACTTTGCAGGCATATAATCCTGGGTGACAAAAAATTTCTCATAGTGTCAAAAAAAGGCCTACATAACATTAGGTAACTCTTGGAAGAATTGGTGGCCTTCAAAAATTTTCTTGATGGTATGAAAAATGTGGTGGGTGCATAATGCTTGAAAAGAAGATCTTTGATACTTTACCACCAATTTTAAGATAGTGTAGTCTAGCTTTGATCTGAGTGCCATGAGCAAAATAAGTATCTAAAATTTGTTTTTTTATCGCAATTGATCCAATCGAAGTTAGGCGATGACATCAAACAATTGAGCTTCTTGAGCGATCATGGCTAGGAAAAGCTCTCGGTAGCGGATACATATGAGTCACAAAAAAATTAGGCTAGCTAGTGCCTATAGATGTAGAGAAATTAGGTTGTATGGGTTATGGCATCATTCCACACTTTATCCATCTAATTCCATGAATGGGATGTGGCTCAAGATTCTAGACATGTTGGATATGAGCAACTATGGCCTTGTGATTGAGTGGGGACATGTTGAGGAAAAACTAACTCCTCATAGATTTGGGAGCTGTAACTTTCCCTTCAATACGAAAGTGTGGGAAAGTGGTCTAAGAAGAAAACATCCACTAATGACTCCATAGGAAGAGAATAAAATTTGGCAAAGTGGTATGTGCAGGATCATGGTGGGCCAAAAAGTGGCAATATGAAAAAAGTGGCATTTTGCATCCACCAAAAAATGCGAAAATCTTGAGTTGACTTTTTTTTGGGTTGGGTGTCAGTACATTGCTCTAAAGCAATGCCCAAAGCAAAGTTGCACAAATCAGATATCCGATCCAAATCGGATATCCAATTTGGATTAGATATCCGATCTATGTCGGGTATAAATAAACAACCGCAACCCTTTAAAGTTCATTTTAACCATTTAAAACGATCTCAAAGCGTAGTGAGAGCGACGTGGGGAATATCCGATATCAAATTTGAGCTGATATTCAATTTGCAAGGTAAGTTTTTGGTTTTTTTTGTTTTACTCAATTTTTGTATTAGTTTTGTATAATTTTAACTTGTTTTTTATAGATTTTTATTAAAAACTAGGGTTTTTAATGGATTTTTATTAAAAACTAGGGGTTTTTACAATAATTTCATTTATATTGTGTAATTTCAATTAGATTAATTAGTTTTGAACTCCAATTAGGTATTATGGCTGAGAATCAAAACATAGAAATGCCAAACTCTCCACCACCTCCGTACCCATCAATTGAAGAGTTAATTGGTGAAAATTTGGAGAAATTGAGGGGCATATATGATGTTTATAAGACAATCCCTTGATTATCCCAGATGACAGACACATTGAAGGAAATAATTAAAAATATAGAAACCCTCTCCACCCAACATAATGCCATTCTTTCGTGGCAAGAAACCATGAGGGAATATTACTCCTGTGGATTGTCTTACGAAGATGTGAAAGATCTTGAAATAACAAAATCCCAAATAGCATCTTTATTTGTTAACCCCCGAACCAGTCTGCCAGATAATGTTAATAAACCAAAACTTTCTATAAAATGATGCACTAATAAGAACAGTGTAGATAAATTTTGGGATCGTGGTGGATGGTTTTTGATAAACCACCCAACAACAATATTGATGTACCGTTTTACTTTATTCAAAAATTATAAGCTGAGTTAATGTTAGGGTATCATTTCAATTACTTTGACATTAAACCCTTCCAACGCATCAGTCGAGGTATGCCACAGGATAGACCAGGGGTAGTTAGAGTAGTCCAGAGCCCATATGTTCCCCCTCCTCCCCTTCCTTAGCCACCTCTAGTACATCATCCATATATTATCAAGGATGTAGCCACACAAACTATTCAAGCTATTCACTCCTTGGGTGATCTTTTGGTTTCCCATATTGCTACAGTAGCTTAGCCAAATGTTGGTGATGTTGGCGATGGATCAAGTGCTACTACATCATCCTCCTCAGGTCCACATATCTGTGTGCCACATACTTGCACTATGTGCCACCAAATATGCTTGGGTCCTCTTGTACAACCTGTTGAGCATCCCTTCAACACATATGATTATGACCTCCATGATGTTGACATTATAGGAGATCAAACGTAGGGTAATGGAGCACACCCTATAGAGTCCTCTCCTTCTATAGAGGGGGATGTTGGAATAGTTACACAGGTAAGATTTAAGTTGTAAATTCATAACTTGCATGTTTTTTAAATGAATATTAATAAGAGATAGTATCAAGTACTAATATTTATTTACATGGTCTATTTAATAGTTGATGTCTGAGGAGGAGCTTACACATGTTACTGATAGAACCCTTAGGGCCATTTCATTTGGCCTCGACATGGACACGATATATTTTTTTGCACTCACTCATTTACATTTCTTTTATTATATACTTGCTTTTCATTTGAATTGTTATTAATGAAATTATATATTAACTTATATGTTTATCTTATTTTCCTCTTGTAGGTAATACCTCGTGTGAGCAAGGTGTAGCGGTGTCTAGACTATGGAGGTGCAATGGTAGATAAGGGAAAGGTAATTGAACTCAAATTCGATTGAATTAAGATTTTTAAGATCTTATATTGATTATGCATACATTGACATAGATTGGTAGTTTCATATGTATATGTCATTTTTATGTACAGGCAGTTATAAGCTACACATCCTTGTTGACAAGTGTCACAATGCCTGAAGGATTAGGTATTGGAACACCTTAAGGAGTAGGTGTTGAAACACCTCAAGGAGGAGGTGTCAAAACACCTAAAGGAGATAAACAAAAAGAGATGCATAAAGAGGTATGTGTTTATTTTATTTTGTGTTTGGTAAATATGTTCCTATTACCAACAATTGTATGCTAACTTGTATCAATTTTATGTTTCACATATATAGATTGACATTTCAAAAGTTGGTTTGATTGGTTTTTTGAGAGGGGCATATTCTAGGACTCTTGACCCTTTGAAGAGATGTATAAATGAGGCAATCAAGATTTAAATTTTAGAGTTCAATTCTAATTCAATGTGTATTGATTTTGATGTTAATTATTCAATTTTAAATCATATAATATAACTAATCTCAATTGTGTTTTGAATTTTTCTTGTGCAACTACATTTAGAGCCAAAGAGTGCTTCAAAGAGCTCCATTTTGATAATCCACAGTAGTTTAGGATGAAATAGATATTTTGGCATGTAAATTTTGAATAGATATCGAGATGGCATATGCCTCATTTTGTAAAACTTTGTTTGAGTTGGTGTTGATGCCATTTTTGTATATGGACATACACTTGATTATTGGATAATTTGATATATAGAAGTTGACAATCAAAATAATTTGTTCCTCATGTGCATGTTTTAACTCTTCAAAAATTTAATCTTGAGCAATGGTTAAATATCAATGTACAATAACATAAAAAATAATGGTTATATTATATAGTTCACAATAAAAAATAATGAATAATCCAGCTAAGTTATATCATATATTGCTTAGTTATATTATGGCTATATTATATAGTTTAAACCATAGCAGCAAAAATATTTTGAGGAAAAAATCGGCAAACCAAAAGTATAAGATTTTTAAAAAAATTGTAAAATATTATAGAACAAGAGATAAAAACTTTTTATTTTGAAATTGAAAGGCATTTCCATAGCATAGAGATATAGAGAGAAAATAAAATAAAGAGTTTAACTAATGAATTGTAAAATTTTTTTTTTCATAGTTTATATTCATATCGCTGATTACATTGCATTGCACATCTTTCAAACTCAAAGCATTACTTCACATTGCATAACTAACAACTAGATGCTGATAGATGAAACAAATTCAATTGCAATATAGTTTTTACAAAGTCAACCTAAGAAGTTATGCAATTACTTCACATTGCATAACTAATAACTAGGAGCAACTATCAATTACATTTGCTTGCCATGGCATTCTATGAGACCACATTTCTTTGAGAGATTTTTTCAAACAATTCACTGCCTTGTCTATGCTACCACATTTTTCATACATGTCTACCAAATATTTTTATCAAACAATTCACTGACTTGTTGCTATGGCTAAAAGCCTAAAACAAGTGCTTTCAAACAAGCTATGGATGCTTGGAAAAATCCTATCAAAGCATAATAGTAAGCAATAACATAGGCAAGGCAATGAGCTATTTGAAAAAATGCCTCAAAGAAATGAGGTCACATGATGATGGAATGCCATGGAAATCAAAAGAAATTTTGATTCTCATGGCATTCCATCACCATGAGACCTCATTTCTTTGAGGCATTTTTTCAAACAATTCATTACCTTGTTGATTGTCATGGAATTCCATCACCAGGAGACCTCATTTCTTTGAGGAATTTTTTTCAAACAATTCACTGCCTTGTCTATGCTACCACATTTTTCATACATGTCTATCAAAGAATTCTATCAAACATTTCATTTCCTTGCTGCTATGGCTCAAAGCCTAAAACAAGTGCTTTCAAACAAGCTATGGATGCTTGGAAAAAATCTATCAAAGCATAATAGTAAGCAATACCATAGACAAGGCAATGAGCTATTTAAAAAAAATGCCTCAAAGAAATGTGGTCTCATGGTGATGGAATTCCATGAAAAGAAAATTGCTATAGATTGTCATGGCATTCCATCACCATGAGACCACATTTTTTTGAGGCATTTTTTGAAACAGTTCATTGCCTTGTATATGCTACCACATTTTTCATACGTCTACCAAAGAATTTTATCAAATAGTTCACTACCTTTCTGGTATAGCTAAAATCCTAAAACAGGTGCTTTCAAACAAGCTATGGATGCTTGGAAATGGTGCAAGAGCACCTTGGAAATAGAGGACAAGGTGATGGTTAGTGAGTCAAGTTTTAAGTTTTAGTTTTATTGTGTGTTGTTAATAAGGTCTATTAGACTAAAAATATTGTAATAAAGGCCTTATGGGCTTAGTTAGTTGTTTAGGAGTGAAAGTTGGCAGTTTTTTGAAAAGATGCTAAAAATAGTATTGAAGTTGCTTTGTACAACTTGTCAACTTTGCATGTCAGAGGAGGATTAATGCTCTCCCACTCAAATTATTGCTTGTAACTAATGTAATATGGTGTAAAATATGTTGAAAATCCTCTGACTGATTTGAGGCATGAAGATTGAATGATTTTGAAGTGAATAATAGAAGTTTGCTATGTTTTTATGCAAAATTTGTGTGTTTTCAGAACTTGTCAAGCTCGGTACAGTTCTGTACGGAAGATTTATACTAGAAAATCATTAGGATTAGTTAGATATATGTATTATCTTTCATTTTATTCTTATTTGGATTGATTTCATTAGAAATTGAATTAGTTCTAAGTATTTCGGGTGATCTGAAACCCTCATTTTCAAGGGTTGAGATTAGTAAGAATGTAAAATCTCATCATTCCACCATTGGAATTTTTTGAAAACTAGAGGAATGATGATTTCTGGGGTGATTTATCATATTTTTTTAGTTTTAGGGCTGAGCAAGTACGTTTCATGGATTTTTGATCAAGTCCTAGCTTGATTTTCTCATGTGTTAAGCTAGGAAATCAAGAGAATAGTGCGGATTAGCAGCTTTTTTAGAAAATTTTGTCAAATAAATGGTGGATTCCTATGTTTTTCCACCCAAGGATTCTGTTGGTGAAGTTATTTGGATTCTGTGAGTTAACTTGAGCACACCTCCTTTGTAAAAGTGGCCTATTTAGGCCTAATTATAGTGTTGCAGGTTAGATTAGACCAATTTGTTCCAAAGTAACATCATGAAACTTTTTGACATGTTGAAATATGTGTTAACAAGTGCTAAATTTTTTTATATTCCTATCCTTAGTCCATCATCTACAATGGAATTGAATGAAAACTAGGTATAGGTGCCCTAGTTGGTGAATAGCTGAAATGGTGCCAAACCCCATTGTTGGGTTTGGAGCCTCCATCAAAGTTTGAAATTGTGTTAGTTTGAATTTTTTGTGACCTTTTCCATCCCTATCCTTGCATCAAAAAATATCTATCAAATCATAATAATAAGCAATAACATAGACAAGGTAGTGAACTATTCAAAAAAATGCCTCAAAGAAATGTGGTTTCAATGTGCTTGTCACGACATTTCATCACTGTGAGACCACGTTTCTTTGTGGCATTTTTTAAAATAGTTCACTTCCTTTTCTATTCTACCACATTTTTCATAGATGTCTACCAAATAATTTTATCAAACAATTCACTGCCTTGTTGCTATGGCTAAAAGTCTAAAACATGTGCTTTTGAACAAGCTATGGATGCTTGGATTTTTTTTATCAAAGCATAATAGTAAGCAATAGAATAGACAAGGAAATGAACTATTTGTAAAAATTCCTCAAAGAAATGATGTCTCATGGTGATGGAATGCCATGATAATCCATAGAAATTCACTTGTCATGACATTCCTCATGGCATTCCATCACCATGAGACCACATTTCTTTGAGGCATTTTTTTCAAAAGTTTTTCTATGCTACCACATTTTTAATACATTTCTACCAAAGCATTTTATCAAATAATTCACTACATTTCTGCTATGGCTAAAATCCTAAAACAAGTGATTTCGAACAAGCTATGGATGCTTGGAAAAAATCTATCAAAGCATAATAGTAAGCAATAGCATAGACAAGGTAGTGAATTGATTGAAAATTTGTCTCAAAGAAATGTGGTCTCATGGTGGTGGAATGCCATGAAAATCCATAGCAATTTGCTTGTCATGGCATTCGTCATGCCATTCTATCACCATGAGACCACATTTCTTTAAGGAATTTTTTCAAAAAATACACTCCCTTGTCTATGCTACCACATTTTTCATACATTGCTACCAAAGCATTTTATCAAATAGTTCACTACCTTGCTACTATGGCTAAAATCCTAAAACAAGTACTTTTGAACAAGCTATGGATGCTTGGAAAAAATCTATCAAAGCATAATAGTAAGCAACAAGCTATGGTCTCATGGATTTTTTTCACACGAAAATTAGCGTTGGAGTTCGGTTGGACATTGAAAGCTACTTGTAAAGGCATAAATAAATTTTGTAAACACAACCTTAGGGTTGGAGAAATTGAAAATAAGAATTTGCATCTTTGAGGAAGAAGATTTTTGCATTTCTCCAACATCCTGTGCTGTTATTTTACTTTTTTTATAGTTTGTACAACTTTATTATGATTTTCACATGTGTGGTATGGTTAGATAATTGAGTTAGCTTTCAAATGCCTTTGGTTTAGTCAAATTTTATGGAGATTTGAATAGGTTGTGGTAATTATACCATTGGCAGCTCGAAAGTTGTTTTTTTTTGTAACTCATACGACCAAACCAACTATTCCATGTCTGGATGGGTATGTTTATGTTAGGTATGTCCCCTTTTACACCCAAATATGCTGAAGTAGTCCAAGCTATGTTCAACACACGAAATCCCTTAAGAGTCCAAAGTGCAAAAGGGCAGCAATTTTTAATGGGTTGTTACTTAGAAACCATGATGCCTACAAATTTTTTTCCTAAGGCTACGAGATCTTGTTGGGCACCTCTACAATAACCTCTCTCAGTTTTTACTATCTCAGAGGCATTTTCCTATGGTGACAAGTTTTCAGTTGAGAGAAAAGTTGTCAAATGCAAGTAGTGTAAAGTTGCAAAGTGGTGCAACTTTCATTCTGCAACTCGTACAACCAAAAAAACTATTCCAAAACATCCTGATGGGTACATTTACACTAGGGATGGTCCTTTTTTATACCCAAATACGCTGAATCACTCTGAGTTACACTGGACCGACAATTTCTCTTAAGAGTCCAAAGTGCTAAAAGACATTGATCTTTGAAGGGCTATTTCTTGGAAACCATGATTTTTATAGACTCTCCGTCTGAGGCTATGGGATCATATTGGGATCCTCTACAATAACCTCTCCTATTTTTTGCTATCTCAGAGGCATTTTCCCATGGTGATGAGTTTTTAATTGAGAAAAAAGTTGTCAAATGCAAGTAGTGTAAAGTTGCAAAGTGATGCAACTTTCATTCTGCAACTTGTACGGCCAAACAGATTGTTCCAACATGTCTGTATGGGTACATTTATGCTAGGAATGGTCTTCTTTTGTACCCAAATACGTCGAATCACTATGAGCTACATTGGACCGACGATTTCCCTTAAGAGTCCAAAGTGCTAAAAGGAAACAATATTTGAAGGGATATTTCTCAGAAACCATGATGATTACAGATTCTCCTTTTGAGGCTATGGGATCATGTTGGGACCCTCTACAATAACCTCTCTCAATTTTTTCTATCTCAGAGGTGTTTTCCCATGGTGATGAGTTTTCGGTTGAGGGAAAAGTTGTCAAATGCAAGCAGTGTAAAGTTACAAAGTGGTGCAACTTTCATGTTCCAAATCGTACGACCAAATGGACTGTTCCAAAACATCCGGATGGATGCATTTACGCTAGGGATGGTCCTCTTTTTCACCCAAATACGTTGAATCACCCCGAGCTACATTGGATCGACGATTTCCCTTAAGAGTTCAAATTGCTAAAAGATAATAATATTTGAAGGGCTATTTCTCAAAAAATGTGATGCTTACATAATCTTTGTTTGAGGCTATGGGATTGTGTTGGTACCTTCTATAATAACCTCTCTCAATTTTTTCTATCTCATAGGTGTTTTCTCGTGGTGATGAGTTTTCAGTTAAGGGAAAAGTTGTCAATTGCAAGTAGTATAAAGTTGCAAAGTGGTGCAACTTTCATTCTGCAACCCGTACGACCAAACAAACTATTCCAACATGTCCAAATGGGTGTGTTTACGCTAAGTATGGTCCTCTTTTGTACCCAAATATGCCAAATCACTCCAAGCTACATTGAACCAATAATTTCCCTTAAGAGTCCAAAGTGCTAAAATACAACAATCTTTGAAGGGCTATTTCTCAGAAATCGTGATGCTTACAAACACTCCATCTAAGGCTATAGGATTGGGTTGGAACCCTCTACAATAACCTCTCTCGGTTTTTCTATCTCAAATGAATTTTCCCGTGGTGACTAGTTTTTAGTTGAGGGAAAAGTTGTCAAATGCAAGTAGTGTAAAGTTGTAAAGTGGTTAAACTTTCATTCTGCAACTTGTACGACCAAATAGAATATTCCAACATTTCTAGATG
Source organism: Sequoia sempervirens (assembly GCA_007258455.2). NCBI lineage: Eukaryota > Viridiplantae > Streptophyta > Pinopsida > Cupressales > Cupressaceae > Sequoia > Sequoia sempervirens. The sequence continues at coordinate 111,026 of VDFB02159995.1, forward strand.
GGTATGTTTACGCTAGAGATGATCCTCTTTTGCACCTAAATATGTTGAATCACTTTGAGCTACATTGGATAGACGATTTCCCTTAAGAGTCCAAAGTGCTAAAAGACCATACCATCTATTGTATAGTTTGTAGTTCAATGATATGGCCAAGGTAGATGTTATTAGGATTGTATAAGGTGACTATGTGGTTTTAAAGAGCTGGAAAGGTCTGTAGTTGAGTTGGTGAGTTGTCATGCATGACAAAAATGAGTGAAATTAGGTAAAAAATGGTGGTCACAACATGCTAATGTCAATGAAACATGGGGGCAACAAGATTTAAGGTTGGATCAAGCTTGTGCAGGTCCTAATAGACATGTTTGATGAGTTTATAGGGTGTGGCAAGGTTGGAAACATTGATTTCCTTAAAAATCTCATGAAAGTTGCTAAAACTGAGGGTTTGTTCAAATAGAGCTTTAGAAAGCATATCTCACCAAAAAAATTATGGTTTTGGTAGTGGTAGGCTGTTTAATGTTGCCCCATCAAATTTTTAGGTTTGGGAAGTGTTTAAATATGAGTCTCTTTATAAAATGGGCCTATTTTGGGGTCTTGGACAACAAAAGAGTGCTAGTTTAAAGCCTTTGTTTCAAAGGAACCTACTGAAGTTTTGAAAGTGTCAAGGGTTGGTTGGTTGGTTGGTTGAGCTAGTCCTTGGTGTGAAAAGTGAGCAAAAGAGGTATGCAAACCTACTAGGAAGAGTAACTATTTTAGTGAAGTTGCACCCAAGTTTGGGTTTGAGGATCAAATTAGAGTTTGAATTATCTTGAATTGTAATTGTGTTGTTTAAAGCCACCTAGCTCTTGCATCATAAAACTCTTACCCAATCAACTTGAACATCATATACCTTATTTCCACTTTGCTAGAAAGCATCCAAGCATGCAATCAGTGGATTAGTGTTGAATTGTTGATTGATGCAACCTAGGTTGTCAAAAAATCTTCCTTTATCAATTCAAATTGATTCCAAATCACCTTTCAATCCACAAACTCAGATTTGGCTAGTTTTCCAATATCTCACCTTGATAGGCTTGTAGGTCAGTAGATCCACTTTTCACAACTTATCTTTCAAATTATCTTAACAACTCCCAGTACAAAACATCATTCTAGGGACCCATTAAGGTCATCTCTGACATACCTCAATCCTACCTAGGACTCATTTCAAGCAACTTGCCAAAACCTTGAAAACAACACTATCCAAGGCCTCAAATAGGCTAGATTTACAAAGAAAGTGTGCTTTAAAATTTTCCTTTCACCAAAATTTCAATTAGGAAACACTCACCTTCCAAAGGAGACACAAAATCCACAACTCTTAAGCCAAGATAGGCCCAACAATACCACTAACTCAGAAACCCTCACTATTCACAATGTGACCTAGGGCTTATTGAAAACCTATACTCCACACCTTATTTGACTTTGAAACCAAATAAAAAACTCTATTTCATGCCTGCACATGCTCAAAATTCAATCAACCAACCTCTACATGCAATATTTTATCAAACCCTAGGTTGAAACCTCATTTTTCATGCCCTTTTCCATCAAAATCTGTAGGGGCAACAACTCAAACCCAAAAAAACCTATTCCCATTCACCAAATAATAACTCTGCCATCTAAACCAGGCCCCCCCAGAGTCTTTCCTTTGAGCTACAAAGATTACAATAGAAGGAATGAGTCAAAACTCCATTTTAAACTTCAAAACCCCAAAATCTGCAAGTTCATACCGTCCCCTACAAACTTGCAATAAATTGAATTTTACTTAATTAAATTCTTTCTAAATGGATGAAAATGGAATTTAGAACAATATTATATAGATCCTTAACACATTGGAAGATTATTATAGTGGTACAGGTCCATACAAACCTGTAATTATCAAGAAAACACAAAAAAACAATGAAACAATAGGGAAAATCTTATTGTTATTGCTTCAATATTCTCCAACCAACCATTACAACGAGTTTCCATGCCTATTTAAAGGTTTATCCACCCAAAAAAACCAACCATCCAACTCTTAACTAAATTTTAAACCCCTTATGACCATTGGAACCCCTTAACATGATAATTTTGCATTTTTTTGTGTTGACAACAATTTGTCAACTTTTACAACTTTTCACCTTTTAGGCACAATGACTTCAAATCCCAATAATTATGTACTAGTACATTCTAGTTGGTCTATTATACCTTATTTAAACCCAAAACATAACCTTATACACAAAAACTGACTTTTTACCAATCTTGACAACTTTTGTCATTCTTGACAACATTTCAACCTAATTTGCAACATTTTCAAAATATGAACCCAAAAGACCTCAACTTCAAAAATTACATTAGAATGGTTGCCATGGACCTTATTTAGATTCAAGACACTAAATCATCTTGAATCAAACAACCTGACTCATCTTTTCCATGAAACAACTAATGAAGAAACATTGAAATGATTGGTGCTCCTGCACCATTGATTATACTCTTAAACCCCTAAATGGAGGTTTTTAGATCGAGTCACTATAAATATGCTCCTAAAACTTTTATTATTGATGAAATGACCTCAAATATCTTTCAAAAGAGAGTTAAATCTTTACTCTATAAGATCAAAGACTCAATTATAGTGGAAATGACCTTCACGTGACGTTTTTACCTTTTTTTTGGGAAAAAGTGGCAAGACGCTATAATTTATTACATATAAATAGGAGGTATTACAAAACCTAGTTCAAATGAGCATACCGACAAGAAAGAACCAAGAAGAAAACCTCTGGTTGTAGCTCGATTAAGTACAAAAAGCTCTTACAAAATTGTCCCAATAACAGTAACAAAACATACACTTGTATGACTACTTCAACCTATGAGTTTCCAAAATACAGAGCCCTTTACATTTTAAACATACCCTTTATACAATTCCATACATTTGAACAATATTTCAAAAAACATCACTGGATATACATTATTCCCATACACAGTTATGATCTTTTTACATTGTTTCACATTTGAAAATTCAAATTTTACAAATTTTGCCTATTGGAGGCATTTAGGGCACAGTCTTCCACAAGAGTAGCATGTTGATGTTTTTGAATGACAAGCACCTATAAAAATCATCAAGGTAGTAGTTAAACTACATGCAATAGAAAAGATGCTTCGAATAACCAATCTATATTATTCTAAATGACCTAACTGATGATGAGATGGCAATGCAAACTATAAAAGATGCTTACATTAACAAATCTATATTATTGTAATTTGTCACATACCTCTCCGAAAGGATCAAAGCTAGCTATTATTGCAGTAGGTTCATGATCAATCATGCCAGGAATATCACAAAAAGTTGTCAAATGAGAAATCTATATTGTCACAATAGAAAAGATGCTTAGACTAAAAAATCTATATTATTCTAAACATCATGAATGATGATGAATTGGTAATGCAAACTATAAAAGATGCTTAGAATAACCAATCTATATTATTCTAAATGATGTAATTGATGATGAAATGGTAATGCAAACTATAAAAGATGCTTACAATAAAAAAACTATATTCATTCTACTTAACCAATAAAACATACGAGCATGCTTGAATTGACCTATGCGGTTATCTAACCAAATGAGATGTCATTCTAGTGCTATATCATGCTCTTGCAAGAACTCAAAAAAATTCTCGAAACAATGTTGGACATACTCAAATGAGTGAGATCTATCATCACTCATATAAAGAATGATACTCTCCAATTATCTTTCAATCCTCCTCTATACTATTAGGTGCATGTCTAAATGTTATGTGGACAAAAATAGCAATATGAATGGAATTGTAATATTGAGATTTTACCTCATTTTGTAGTTGCAATGTGTAGTTTTTTTGCAAAATCAACCATTGATATAATAGTGCCAATTGAAAAAGAGTCCTTCCAAATCTTGAATTGTTGATCCAACCACTGATACCTATGGCTATGCCTTGCATACTTGTAGAAAATATTATCCTTAAAATCTAAAATAAAATCAGCAACACTGCATTCTTTTGTAACCAACTCACATCTAAAAGCTTTACCTCCACTCTACAAAGTATATTTGACTATCTCATATCTCTTTTTCTCAACAAGCTTCTTTCCAAATTCATGTTTGGAACCCTCATGAAAACATTGAATAAAATTTGACAAGCCACCACATTGTGAGCACTTTGCATTTAAACAATCATTTCTATAGAAAAGGAAATCATCATATCTAGAACATAAAAATAGATCTAGCAAGTCCCTTAATGATTTTAGAAGATGCATTGCAGCACACTCTTGCAACATTTCATTAGTATGTAAAGTAGAATGGATATAGCATAATAGTTCATGGCACATTGAAAAATCCACATGGTATTTGCAACAAGTATTATGAATTTTAAGAGGCACACAATAAAATGACTTAAAACCTTCAAAAGTCCTTTGTGAGATTTCCATATTTGGATGTGTTTCGATAATTTTTTTGAACAACATTGTTTGTCTTGATTCCAAGAAATGTTTAGGATGCAGTGTACGGTCTCGATTGCCAATTCTTAACTTTTAAACATCCTTTGCATTGGGTGATACTCTAGAGTTATCATGCCAAAATTTTTGAATTACCTCCTTTAATTTATCGGTTAGCTTCTTATCAACATGTGGAAGCCTTCTAGAAAAATCCCATGTATCATTTTGAAGAGGATCATCTCATAAAGTGATCCTTTTTCAATTGATGGCTTACTAGGGTGGTTTTAATGACTCTCCAAGTAGCTCTCTTATCTTTTTCCTTGCTATTTTTTCCAATAGACTTGAGAGCATTAAAAATATTTTTGATAATAATAGAATTTTTTCGGTCTTCTTGTTCACACGAATCTTCAATTTGGCTAGCAAACGTCTCATATTTTGCATCATTAGCAATTGTACAAAAAGTTGGCATTGCTTGGTCAATGTCTTATCACTAAAATATTGGTTGAAAAGTATTTTATCCCACAACTAAATGGTTCGTGTTGACCTCTTTCCTTCAAAATTGTTTATAATGTTCTCATCAATTTCAAGTAACCATTTAGGGGTTCTTGAAGGTCTTGAATTTGGAATATGTCTTTCTTCCACACAAGGTTCTTCATTTCTGATGTATTCTGGTGAAACATAATTTACACTTGGTTCAATATTATATTCAACATCTTCAATTCCAACATTTCACCTTGAACATTTTCAATATCAATTTAAATAATTTCATTCCCAATTTCAATATCATTTTCAACATTTTCAATTCCAACATTTCACCTTGAAAAATTTCAATAATTTCATTCCCAATTTCAATATCATGTTCAACATCTTCAATTCCAACATTTTCACCTTGAACATTTTAAATATCAATTTGAACATTTTCATTCCCAATTTCAATATTGTCTTCAATATTTTCACCTTAAACATATTTAATTTCCTCTTCACTTGAAAGACCATAGGGCTCAGGTTCACCAATATTTAAAATACCTTGTCTTCTCTTCCTATGACCTTCTCTATCGCTTTGTCTATATGATTGAATTTGTTCTTTTGTAAGCTTTCTCTTATGTTTTTGTTTCTAACGACTGTTGCTCCCCATTATACCGCATAAAAGATGCTAAAAAATGATTGCTTATGAAAAATTTGAATAAAAGATGCTCCAAAAATTTGATCTTTATCTCTTCTTGTCTGAAATCATGCTTTTATTCCCTGCAAAGCCTGCAAACAAAATGTAGGATCTGTTGGGATGCCCAAAATGGCCCACATGGAGTTTTTCTATGGCCCACAAATCAAATATCAGATAAAATTCGATATCTTATTTGAAAAACATTTTAAAATGTATTGTAATGGTAAGATTTTAGTGTTGTAAATTGGATTACCTAATTTGTGCACACATAGACCTAAGAGTAGTTAGGAGGTAGAGGGTGGGCGAGAGAGAGAGAGAAGGGTGGGGAGAGATAGAGAGAGAGGGAAAGGGAGGGAGAGAGACATAGACAATGATAGAGAGACAGAGAGATGGAGAGGGGGGTAGGAGGGAGAGACTAGAGAGAGAGAAAGTAGAGAGTAGAGGGAGAGATATAGAGGGAGTGAGAGAGAGACCTGAGAGAGGGAGATGGGATAGGAGGGAGAGACTTGAGAGAGAGTAGAGGGTGGAGGGTTTAAGGGTTAAGAGTTTAGGGTTTAGGGTTAAGGGTAGAGGGGAGAGAGATAGAGGGAGTGAGTGAGAGAGAGACTTGAGAGAGGGAGAGGCAGTAGGAGGGAGAGAGAGAGGGTAGAGGGTTAAAGGGTTAAGGGTTTATGGTTTAGGGTTAAGGGTTACAAAGGGGAGAGAGATAGAGGGAGTCAGTGAAAGAGAGGGAGGGAGAGAGTGGGAGAGAGATAGAGGGTAGAGGGTTAAGGTTAAAGGGGAGAGAGATATAAGGAGTGATTGAGTGAGATACTTGAGAGAGAGAGGGAGTGGGAGAGAGATAGAGGGTATAGGGTTGATGGTAGAGGGTAGAGGGTTATAAGGGTTAAGGGTAGAGGGGAGAGAGATAGATGGAGTGACTCTGAGAGAGAGACCTAACAGGAGAGGGGGTAGGAGGGATAGAGAGAGAGAGTTAAGGGTAGACGGTTTAAGGGTTTAGGGTTTAAGTGTTAAGGGTAGAGGGGAGAGAGATAGAGGGAGTGACTGAGAGAGAGACCTAAGAGAGGGAGCTCAGGGGTATGAGGGTGAGAATTGAGAGAGAGAGAGGGAGTGGGAGAGAGATAAAGGGTATAGGGTTTAAGGGTTAAGGGTAGAGGGAGAGATATAGAGGGAGTGAGTGAGAGAGAGACATGAGAGAGGGAGATAATTGAGAGAAAGAGAATAGAGGGTAGAGGGGAGAGAGATAGAGAGAGAGAGGGTAGAGGGTTAAGGATAGAGGGTTTAAGGGTATAGGGGAGAGAGATAGAGGGAGTTAGTGAAAGAGGAGGGAGGGAGTGGGAGAGAGATAGAG
>VDFB02159995.1:118720-142842 GCA_007258455.2 Sequoia sempervirens
GTTAATGGTAGAGGGTAGAGGGTTTAAGGGTTTAGGGCTAAGGGTTAAGGGTTTAGGTTAAGGTAGAGGGAGAGATATAGAGGTAGTGAGTGAGAGAGAGACCTGAGAGAGAGACTCGAGAGAGAGAGAGAGAGTGGAGAGTAGAGGATTTAAGGATTAAGGGTTTAGAGTTTAGGGTTAAGGGTAGAGGGGAGAGAGAGGGAAAGAGATAATATTTAAATATTTTATATATTAGTAATATATATATGTATATATATATATACATACATATATATATATGTATGTATATATATATTTAAATATTTATACATTAACTAAAATATAGAAATAATATTTAAATATTATACATAATAATATAATATATTATATATTAAATGCATAATTTTGTAAGAGATTATCATAAATTGTATATTATATATTAAATTATAAACTATATTGTATATTCTAAATTAGATATATTAAAATAAAATCTAAACTATTTATTGCATTTTCTAAATCATATATTATAAAGTGTATAACATTTTTTTAAATCATATATAAAACAAATCGAGTATCCGATTTGAATCAAATATCCAATATTTCTAACACAAATTTTAGTGCATAGGGATTATCCTTAGGCTTGCTTTGGAATTTGGCTAGGACATGCCAATCCTAAGAAGTCAACACAAGAAACGTGTTTAACAACTTACCTTGCTTTTCTAGACTTTGCCCATGTGGTTGATGACTTTTTTTTAGCCAAAATTGATGAAAAGAAAAGGGTTTGTAAAGGAGATTCTCAACTTTCCACCAATATAAATTATGATTTACTTTGAATTTAATAAATTATTATTATTCATTTTTTATTAGATTACTTAATTAAAGTCTTGATTGATATAGGTTGATTGAAAAATATCTATAGCTTTCAATCCGTATCACATTTTTGAATCCAAAAATGTGCTGATTCTATGCTTCACATACTATAGGATTAAAAAAAAAAATGAATTTCATGAAGTTTTGACCAAGTTAAGGTGGTCGACATACAAGTTTTATATTTTTTAAAAGTTTTAATAAAAAATTCATAATTAATTATTTACTTGGAAAAAATTACAAAAATATGCCACATCCAAACATGAGTCCTCTACTTATATCTAAAATCTTTATAAAAAATTTATCATTTTATTGTGGTTAGGGGGTTAGATAGACACCTACTTATTTTTCCCTAAAATTTAAGTACTACTGCATTGAAATTTAAAATTTTTACCAAATAGATTTTTCTTTTTTAAATAAACCTAGTAGTTTAGAAACTACATTCAATTTTCCACAAATTCTATTCTTACATATTTTTGAAATAATATAGATAACTTATTCAAATTTTTATGTCAAGTTGTCTAACTCTAATTTTTTTAAATCTTCATTGCCACTTAAGGGCCTATTTTTTCCATGATGATCTTGCACATACCCAAAGATGAAAAAGAATTGTGTTGAAGTCATATCATGATCAAGCCACTTTAAAATCTATTAGATCCAAACTGCAAGGTTGCCCATATGTACCATGGGGATTTCCAAGGAAGACAACTAGAATTGGGATAAAAAATCCACAATTTATTACACATGTAGAACCAAGCCTTTCTTTCACTAGTTGTCCAACTAATTGCCAAAGTTCTACATTTATCATGGGTTTGAAAGGAAATCCAAGTACAAAGATGCTTCTCTAATGCAAATCAATCAGAGAAAAGGTTGCAAAACTTTGTTTCAAATCTTAAACTTTAAAAGTTTCACTTAAGAATGCACATTCAATCAGATTAATTTTAGATTTAAACCATTAAAAATACAACAAAATTTATGTGGAAAAACCCTTTTGAGAAAAAACCCACACACCAAAGCATAAATCAATTGTATTTATAGTAAAAGCTATTACAATACAATGTGAAGATTCTATGCTCTTGCAAGTGTTGTTTCACTATGATATAAATCTAGAGTGAATCCGACAACATAACGATATCTAAAAAAAGTGAAATAAAACTCTCCAAAAAAATGCACTAAGGCATCAATAAATACTTCTCATTCATGGGTGTTGATTTTTTCCATGTGTCAATCTCCCAATCTTTGCATGCATACAAACTAAGATTGACAACATGCACAAGTCCCAAGTGACTTGATTAACAACCTATCAAACATACACATACATGCAACAACATGCAAGAACATATAAGGTTTGCAACTCCAAAAATCAAGCAACCTCACATGCTAGGCATCCCATAGAGAAAATTAGATTTACTACCAAAATATAACTCACCCACAAATCCTAGTCACTCTAAGTGACAACTCAGTCTTCGTTAAACAAGTTTCCTCTTAAATATTCAGTTAACAACATGCAACATGGTGTAAGGGCTCTCATCTTAGAGGTTTTAACAATTCTCCAAGCTCAAATGGGAACCCAAGTGACAAGTGTCACTTTCCCTTGCTTTCGCTTTTTCAAAGAGATAAACTAGCACACAAGTGGACCTCGCCAATACTTGCTTCCAAAAAAAACTTCCACATGTCAACATGGCACCCATTTTAAAGGTAGAAACAATTTTCATTTCCCAATGGAGTGGCCATGTGACATGTGTCATAATTTTTCCTTTTGACACCTTACATGTAGGATGCCAACTCCCCATTGGGTCCCACAAAGTGACTTAGCAATTTGGAAACAAATATTATTGCATTTAATAAATTAAATCAACAATTTAGAAGAAAATAATTAAATAAATAATCATGAGACTCACTAAAGTTGAGACACCTTAATCCCAATAGGAGCCACTCAATCATATTGATTTTCTTGTAGAAACCCAACTGACGAATGCAATTAAATTTGTTATACAACACCAAAAGAGAAAATATTTCAACATCATTGGAATCATACACATTAATCACCCCAAAGGAATGATTATTCATATGGAATAAATCCCAAACCACTCGTTTAGCTAGATGTCATCCATGATAAACCAAAAGCTTATTCCACATAGGTGAGAGAAAAGTGATAACTCTACCACAACCAAATCCATGGTTGGAATTGATAGGAAAGTTATAGGACCAAATGACATGACATGCAATAGAAAGAAAAAAACCAGACACTTTGACCTCCTGAAGTCAAATGATGTCTAATTTTGGGAATTGAGCATGAATATCATCTACAAAGTGTATATTGTAGGAAATATAATTCATTTAACAATCAAGAGGCATTTCCTCATTATCCAACCTGTCAAGGGTGAAATAACTATTTTGGGCCACAATGTCGAGAGCATTAAAGTTTCCAATTGCACCATTGATTTGGTCTAGCTATCCAAGTCTTTGAAAGCAAATCATCTTCTTCCAAATGCCTTGGTGAGTTGCAAGATCTCATTTGGCTCACCATTGGTGGGGAGGTATGTCGAGCATGACTAGCCTAAGGTTGTATCACAACCAAACCAGGGTGGGAAGTGGAAGCTATTGTCATGATCAACACTGAAGTGTTAACTATTTTTGGAACTTGTGGAACTAGATCTCCTTGCCCTGAAGGCTTAAGGGTAGGTTTGGTGTTGCTAGCATTCTTGGATTTGCAACTAACAATGGTAGACCAACTAGCCTCCTCTTTTGGATGAGGTAATGAATCCATAGAGGGTTAAGATCATGGGTTTGGGGTGTTGTGTTACCAATGAAAATCCTTAACATTATGATAAGAGGCTTGACATTGATAAGAGATTCAAAATTTTGATGTATTGAATTATCTAGGAGTAACGTGTCTAGTCAATTTGAATCAACATTTTTCTTGAGGTCCTTTGAAAGGTAAACCTAAACATACACTTGGTAGATAAGTTAGGTTGATTAAAATTTTTTAGATTCTACACAAATAACAAAGCCTATTGAGGACACAATCTAGGAGAGAAAGTTCCAAAAAGGCAGAGGTAAGCTTGGAAATTCAACCCAAATGAAGACACTAAGAGACTTTTCATTTGTGGCTAAAAATTCATAGGTTCAAGGTTTAAACATGAGAAACAAAGAATGGATAAGACATGGGACTTGGGTAAGAACTACATAGGCATGATTGGCTTTAGCAAAGCCAAAAGGAAAAAAACATTTTGAAAGGTTTTGTACTATAGTGAGCTAAATCCTATGGGGTCCAAGATTAGAAACCTAGTCACAAAGCACACTTTCAGGGGGGGCCTTCCCAAAAAATATCTAATAAGAGTGAAATTTTCAAGCCATTTGGAGGCTTCATCAAACTTTGGAATGGGAAGAACATTGTCTAGAGGTGGGTCAACATGTTTACCTCTTGGAACACCTTGGAGAATTTTTTTTGAGGCCATTTGGGTGGGGGAGCCATTCAATATTACCATCAAGATTTCAAATCTAGCAACAATAGTTGAGGAGGAATAAAGATTTGAGGCCATTTAAAGGGGTGAAAAAATAAAGAACCTTAGGTCGAGCACATGCAAAAGGACTAGACAATAATTGAAAACAAAGGTTACAAGGATCTCACAGAATGATGTAGTATAACATACACACCACAAAGCCATGAAACCCTAGCAGAGCCAAGAAAGCATCAAGAGTGGAAAATAAAAAATCAAAACTATTTAAATATATTTTAAAATTTAATATTTATATAAAAATAAATAATTTCTTAAATTTAAATGTTTTTAATTTTTTTTAATATTGACCAATACAAGTATCTTATCAATGTTGGGAATATGATGCCATTTAATTTCAATCATAAACATATTTCATGTATCTCCTAAGTCCTTGGAAAGTGTTCCCCAACACTAGGATTAGAAAGAGATAAAATTCAAATGAAATGAACATGTAAATTGACATTTGCAATTATTCCTAAATGATAGGAACATGTGGGGACACCCAAGAAGGGCTAATACAAAATAGGAGCACATGGGGTGCCCACATGGAAGGTGGAAGCCACCTTGCTTTAGTTAATTGTTTGGAGGATTAATAACTCTTATGTAATGCATGTGTTGTTCCTACAAAGTAGGGATTGATATTTACAATGTGTGATGAGCCTTGTTTTTGGTCTACTTCTGGGTAGAATCTATAGTCTATTTGGTCATATATGTCATGTATTTTAATGCTTAAGTATCGATATTGGCATAATGTTTCCCTCAAACCATTGACATTTGATATTACCCTATCTCTGCAAGCTTTAATGATATTTGGCATAATATGTGGGTCGTTTATATTGATTTTGCATGTGATTAATGAATGTTTCTTATAAGTGGTTATGGATGTCCAGTTACTACATGTACTGACCTTGACATGTAGATTAAATGCACCAAGTTGAGGAAGCAACCGCTACGTGGGCATGCACCATAATGTCCAGCTGAGAAATCACTCCAAGTCAAAGGCAACCGCAATAAAGATTCCTCATGCAACTAAATGTAACTGCCTTGCAGTGGACCTTTATGATCGAGCATGCATGGGAGTTACTGTTGTACTGGACTTGCGCTTGATTTGCATGCCTGACTAGATTCCATGCATGCGTAATTGCCATCGCTCCACTTTCCCCTATTTTACCTAAATGACATCCTCCCTAGTCGTGGAGTTTACTGCCTTGTTTAGTTGTAGTATAAATAATAATTTGATGCTCCTTCTTCAAGATAGGTTGCATGATTTTACATTGTACTCTCATTTTCAGTGATATTGATACATTACTCTTTGTATGCACAATTTACTGTGAATGAAATAAAGTTTTGAGTTCGAGCATCTGAGTTATTGTTAGTTTAGAGGATACTTATCCAAGGGGGGCCACTTGGTGAGTAATCCATTCTCTTAGTTTAGCATTAGCTTAGTATTACTTGCTATTTGATACTTAGTTTGAAATCTGGCATTGATCTTTCAGATATCAAAATATTTAACCTATTCTAAGTAATTAAAATGCAATGGAAAACATAATGAAACACCTCATGATTAGCCTAAGGAATTTATAAATGCAAAGAGGAAAGTGTTAAATGAAGATAAATGGTTATACCTTCCTTTTTGCAGCTAAAACTCCTTGGTTGGCCCTTGATTTGGATTGATTTGTATGCTCCTTGATGGCTCTTGATGTGGCTAAATGGAGGATTTGATTATGTGCTTGGATGCAAATGAAAATGGATGAGATTGATGACTAAATGACTGCACAAAATGGCATCATTTAGTTGCAAAATGGCTAAGTGTTGGAAATTCCTTAGAGGAAGGGGTATTTATAGAGAAACTTGAATTCTCTAGAGAATTCAATGGTTGAGATTTATCCAACAAGGGCAAGATGAAGGGCTAAGGTGAGTTGAGGACTCACAAGCCCTCACATCTTGACATGTGGATTGTGAAGTGGATAAAGGTAGGATGATGTGTAGGTGATGTGGAAGAGAGGTACATGATGTGGAGGAAGGACAAGTACCTTCCAAGTACCTTGGGGAGTGAGAAGATTTCTTTAAAAAGGAACTTCTTATCCCCAAGTGGGAGTGAAAATGACACTTGAAGAATTTTGGAATTTCTCAAAAATATCCATGGGAAAAGAGAAAGAGGTTGGAGAAATAAATGTGTATTAAAAATTCACATTCATAGGAGAATCTAATGGATAAGAGAGGGTCTCCAAAAAGGTGGGAATTGGTCACATGTGCATGAGGTGACATGTCAAACATTCTAGAAGCCTTGGAAAGACAAAATGTGAATTAAAAATTCACATGGGGAGGAGAGAGACATAGGATGAATAAATGAGAATTAAAAATTCTCATGGGAAAGAGGGTCAATGCCCAAAAAGGAAAAATGGAAAGATTGACTAAAAAGTGGTGCTAAAAGTGGTTAATGACTTTGATTAAAGTTGTGCAAATACTTGATTATGATAATTAATGGAAGATTAGAGACAAGTGGCAAATGTAGGAGGATGTGACATTAATCCTTGATTAAGAGGATGCACACCCTAAATATGAATTAATTAAATTAATTCAAATTAGTGATGGATTATGGAGGATGTGACAAGGAGGGAGAAAAGAAGAATTTTAAATTGATTTTAATTCAAAAGATTAGAATGACTAAATTAAATAAATTGGTGTATTTATTTAATTTAGAGAGGATAAAGGCACCAGATAAAGTGTTTAATTATTAAATTAAATAATTTAAGATTCTATGGGAAGAATATTAATTTAATAAATTAATATTGACAGAATTGATGAATAAAGAGGTAAATTTGATCATATGGAAGTGATCAAATTTGGGTAACCCCCAAACCACTGAAGTCCATTTTTGTGACTGTTCCTGTAGCCAAAAAAGCATAGTAGTCCTTGTTTGTCACACAAATTTTCATTCTTGCTCTACATTTTAGCTTAAGCATAGTTATTGGTTGATGTTCAACATTTGCTTTATTTCCTTTTAGCTATTTACTTTCAGTATTGTGTTTCTTAGTTGTAGAATGCAATGACTACTTGAGCCCCTAGTGCACATACAATGCTGATCCATTTCAAGTTCATGTCCCTATGTTGACAAGTTAAATACTCCTTCATGATGATTGAATGGGTATTCAGGTTAGATGTCCAGTCTCTAAATCATGGTTGTAAAGGCTTAGTTGTGAGATCATTGTAGGCCGACATTTTTGGTGCTATTGCCAAGGATGGTGTCAAACTAGGAATTTTTTGGAGTCATTGGTAGTTTTTGCTGCAATATTTTTGAAAGTTGTTATCCTCATATAGGAAGTAATGAACCCCCTTAATTCTTTACCAATTTTTTGTGTGAGCTGACTAATAGTGAGTGATACCGCATGCATAGAGGAAGGAGAAGGGATGCTTATGGGAGACTCCTTCCTAACAATGCTCATCCATTTTAGCTAGTTGAGTACCAGAATTTACCAGAAGAAGAGGAAGAAGAAGACCAATACCCCTTTGCTGACGCATATCTTGATCTTACTAGTTTTGAAGTCTCCTTGAAAGATCAAAATCAGCTTGAGAACCCCTTTGTCTTTGAACCACATCAAGAAGGAATGGATAACACAAATGGGAATAGAAAAAATCAACCAACCTTTCCTTTCCCCATTTCCCATAAAAATGAAGTTGACAACATCAAGAACATCCCTGCTTGAGCACTCCCCAAGTTTTATGGACTTGTGATAGAAGATCCTAATACCTTCTTATTTGAGTCTGACATACTCTGCATGAGTTATGATTATACTATTGATGCCCATAGGCTTAAGTTATTTCCCAACACTTTGAAAGAGGATGCATTAAGATGGTTCATGAGCCTAGGTAGAGATTGTGGAAACTTGGGAAGACATGAAGGCAAAATTCCTTGAGAAGTACAAGGAATACTACAGGGGTAGTGACATGAGAGGAGGAGACATTTTCAGGATGCAACAAAAGGAAGATGTGAGCTTGGACTTGATTACATTGCCAGGTTTTTGTTTTTCTTGAAAAATTCTCCACACCATGCACTTAATGAGGACTCACAAAAGTTGCTTTTCCTGAGAGGAATCAATGATAGTTGCACTGATGCTTTGGATCTCATGGCAGGAGGAGATATCTCCCAAGTTCCTTGGGAGGATATCAAGAAAATATGCCAAAATTACTCTAGGGAAGCTTCAAAGAAAGGGAGAGCTTATCAATCATCAATGGGTGAGTCAACTACCATCGAAGTTTCAAGAATGGAGATCACTCATTTGTTGGTAGAATTCAAGCAAGATATAATCAACAATCTAGCTACTTAGCTAGATACATTTCAGGCAAAAAAGAAGCAAGAGGAGGTAGAAATGATTTTGACAAAAATTTTCCCCCACAGCAAGCAAAAAGACTGCAGATGCAAGATGGTAACTAACCTTGAAAGAAAGCAGATTCCACCCGAGTTCAAACTAGTTTAGATTGAAGAATACAAATTCTACTATGTTGCACAAAGGAAGCCCTAGGCTCCAAGACAAGGTATGCCACTAGATCCACTATCCTATGTTGGGCCATATTTTAACTCTTATTCATATGGTAATCAATGGTAGCCCCCATATCCACCTAGTTATGGAGGATATCCACCATAGCCTAGGAGTAACCCCCCAAACACTTGGCCTAGCCATCAAAGTCCTCCACCTCAGTGGCAACAACCTTAGGGGAATTGGATGCAATTTCAAGGGCATTGGAAACCACCTCTAGGAAATTGGTAGTAAATAAATCAATGGAGAGGAGGACAACAATGGCCTACCCATAACACCAACTACATGCAGCCATCTTCTCAGCCCCAACAACCTGCTATAATGCCTCCACTAGTTAATCCAAATTCTAGTGCACCTAAACCAACTCAACTACTAGCTTAGCCCACACCCAATCCTAATAACAAGCCATAGCAACAACCCGTATATTCTGCTGATTCAAATAAATTCCTTGCATATGATATGAGTGTAAGTGATATCCATCTGCATTCAGGAACCAAGCTACCAGCCCCTTCCAAGCCCATCATTAATGAGCTTCATGTGGAAGAGGAGGAGGATCCTCTAAATGATCCTATTCATCCAAGTGCACCTAAAAATCCCAAACCATTCCAAGCCAAGCAGACCGAGCAAGAACCACCATTTCTGTAGAGATTGGAAGTTTCCAAGAAGAAGGAAGAAAAGGAAGATACCACCTTTGATATCCTAGATCGGATAAAGCATATATGTGTTCAGATACCCCTATTTCAGGCCATAAAAGATATTCCAATCTATGACAAAGCTATTAAGAAAGCTTGTCTTAAAAAGTTAGGAAGGAAGAAAAGGGACCCAACTATAGTTCATGTGGTGGTCTAGCTAGTTGATATCATGTTGGGAAAAGTAACTATTCCCAAGTATAATGACCTGGCTAGTCCTATGGTAGTAGTTGTCATAAACGAGATTCAAGTGAAGAATGCTCTTATTTTAGGGGCAGCAATCAATGTAATGACCAAAGACATCCTACAACAACTAAATATTACAAGCATGAGATCTACTCCTATTGTCCTACAGGTTGAAAATAGCTCTACTATTAAACCTGATGGTATAGTGGATGATCTTCTGGTAGTTCTAGACTCTTGGGAATATCCAACAGATTTTATGATTCTTTCTCCTAAGGCTACATTAGGAAGATATCCCATCATCCTTGGAAGACCTTGGTTGGAAACAATAGATACCTACATTGGATGTCGGTTAGGTGACATGACCATTTCAGATGGAAGGATTACTAAAATTTTTATTCTTTCTCCACTTGCTTAGCCATCTCGTGATGAAGAAGATTCAGTATGGCTACAAGTTGGTGAAGAGGCTGGGGAAGTCAATTTTGTGGCACAATTTATGATGCTAGGCAAGATCTCTTTCATCCAGCTCCAAGATGAGGATGAGGTGCTGACTACCATCATTTAGAACCATTATGGAGTGGAGGAAACATCATCTTCTACTTCAGTTAGGACACTTTTTCTTGTTCATCCTACAACCACTGTCCCTGTAGACATTTTTCTTGCAGATATTCTTCTTGCAACCACTGTTCCTGCAAATGTTGTTCTTGTAGACAGACTTCCTATAGCAATAGGTAGGTTCCATATTATTTCCATATTCACTAAAGGTACCATGTGTTAATGAAGCAACCATGGTAGAGTTAACCACACAAGTACAAGTGTCAGAAGGAAAATGTTTGAATGCCAATAGTAAATTGAATGAAGAGCAACAACTATTATTGACAAATCTATTAAGGGCCCATTAGCATGAGTTTGCATGGGATTATCCCATTAGCATGAGTTTGCATGGGATTATCATGACATGAATAGACTGGATCCTAAAATTTATACCCACATAATTTATTTAAGAGATGATTGCACTCTAGTAAGACATTCACAAAGGAGGATTAACCCTACACTACGAGAAATTGTGAAAGGAGAATTGTAGAAATTGCTAGACATAGGATTTATCTATCCCATTTTGGATAGTCAATGGGTGTCTCCATTAGTGATTGTGCCCAAGAAAGGAGGGAAGTTGCAAGTTTGTGTTAATTATAGAGAACTTAATGCTGCCACCAAGAAATATCACTTTCCTTTACCTTTCATTGACCAAGTTTTAGACACTTGCAAGAAAGCGATACTTCTCTTTTCTAGATGGATTCAATGGCTACAACCAGATTCAAATTGCACCAAAAGACTAGGAGAAGACCACATTTACCTATCCATGGGGGACCTATTCCTATTTGATACTCCCATTTGGCTTGTGCAATGCACCTACAACTTCCAGAGGGCAGTCATTAGTATATTTTCAGACATTTCTCATGATGGCATGGAAATTTATATGGATGACTTCACCACTTATGATACTGATTTTAATCAAGCATTAGAGAATCTCAAGAGAGTCCTACAAATATGTGAGGATCAAAAATTGTCCTTAAATAGCAAAAAATGCTTCATGATGAATCAAGAGGGTGTAGTTCTTGGCCACTACATCTCCCACAAGGGAATTCAAGTAGATCCTACAAAAATAGAAGTAATCACAAATCTTCCTACACCTGCAAAACAGAAAGATGTTAGGAGTTTCTTGGGTCATGCAGGATATTATAGGCAATTTATCAAAGATTTCAGTAAGGTAGCAACACCATTATATACCCTTCTCACTAAGGATGCTAAATTTCAGTGGACTGAAGCTTGTGACAAGGTGTTTTTTGCGTTGAAGGTAGCTTTGACAAATACTCCTGTACTTAAGGAACCCAATTGGGAGCTTCCTTTCCAAATTCACATTGATGCATCAGATTATGCCATAGGAGAAGTCTTAGGACAAAAAGAGGGAGCTGTTGAAAATGTTGTCTACTTTGTCAACAAAAATTTGCAAGGAGCTAAATTCAATTATACCATGACAAAGAAAGAGATGCTGGCAGTAGTCTATGCACTGAACAAATTCAGGTCCATTACATAATGGGCTACCATATCTTTGTGCACATTGATCATGCAACCATTATATATCTCATGAATACACCTTTGATCATAGGAAGATTGGCAAGATGGTTACTATTGATGCAAGAGTTTGATATAACTATTGTAGACAAGCCATGGAAAGCTAATGTTGTTGCATATTTTCTTTCAAGGCTAACTACATCAGAAGACAATCAGCCCATAGATGACTCTTTTCCTAATGACCATCATTTCTCTCTTAGTGTACAAATACCCTGGTATGCTGACATAGTCAATTACTTGGTTACAGGTAGAGTTCCTTCTCACTTCTCCCTAAAAGAGAAAAGGGCACTCATTGAAAAATCTTTTCCTTTCTCTTGGATTGTTGGATGTTTGTTTTATATTGGACCTGACCATGTCATGAGAAGATGTGTGAGAGAAGATGAGCATATGAAATTTTGCATGCATGTCATAATGAACCATGTGGAGGACACTTTGTGGCTAAAAGGACAACAATGAATATCTTAAACACAGGGTCCTACAAGACAACACTCCACAAGGATGCAGGGAGATATGCCCAAAAATGTGATAGATGTCAAAGAATGGGAAAACCAACCAGATCTAATGAGATGCCACTATTCCCTTAGATAGTGATCACTCCCTTTGACAAGTGGGGATTATATTTTGTGGGACCAATTGACCCTCCATCAAATGGTAAGTCTTATATATTGGTATGCACTGATTATGTAACAACATGGGTAGAAGTTAAGGCCATGAAGCATGCAAGATAACAAGGTTGCAAATTTTCTTTATGAGGAGATTTTCACAAGATTTGGAGTTCCAAGAGAAATAGTGACTGATCAACAACCACAATTCACATCAACTCTTGTTGCAACACTGGTAAATGAGTATAATATCAAGGCACATAAAGTCTACTCCTTATCACCCCCAGGTTGATGGCCAAGTTGAGGTGACAAATAGAGAAATTGAAGCCATTCTGACTAAAACAATAGCTATCCATAGGAAAGATTGGGAAAACATATTACCCGAAGCTATTTGGGCCTATAGGACAACATGGAAAATAACTACAGGCTTCACCCCATTTGAGTTGTACAAAAAGACAACTATGATGCCAATTGAATTTAAACACAAAACTTTATGAACTGTAGTGGATTTAGGGATGGACATTTCTAAAGCACAGAGAGAAAGAATCATGCAACTAAATGCTTTGGATGAAATAAGGAGAGAAGCCATGTAGCATACAGAAGTAGTGCAAGAATCAGAGAATCAAGTGGCATGACAGATTTATCAAGGACAAGAAGATAAAACTAGGAGATTGGGCCTTGCTCTATGATTCAAGATACCTAGAAATCATGAACACCCTCCATCTCCACCTCATAGGAGATCTACCCACCTCAATAAGAATAGCTAAGGGAGGTCCACCACCATAGGACCAAAGGAGAAATCTAACACAATAGCCAAGCACACACCTATAGCATCCTTCAGTAAACACTACATTAGAAATAAAATCTGAGTCTTCACAAAAGGCCAAAACAATTGAGCCAAAAGTATGTAGACATGAAGCAGCTCATCCCAAGAGAAGACCACAACCCCCAACATTAGCCATGTAGGGGGCAAGAGGAAAAACAACATCCTTAGCAAAGAAGGTCCAAAGGCATTCAACCAGAGAGAACAAGGCCTTAACAAAAATTCATCTAGAGAGTACAAGGCCATAGAGAGCACAACAATAGAAAGAACCACATGCCAAAAGACCACCAATGGTAGATTCCCAATCACAGAATGAACGAGAACACACAACCCCCAAGAGTAATAGGGGTTCCCAAATAGGATGAGAAGTAGGAGAAGGGCCAATAGGAATGAACACCAAGCAAGCCCAACACGCCAGTCAAAGCTAGAGATAAGCTAAAACTCCCAACAACCACCCAGAGGGAAACACCACCACTCCATAGAGGGGACATAAATAACCCAAAACACTCCAAGACCAAAACCTCCAAAATAGAGCCACCCAACAAACGATAGGAAAATGTGAAGGGAAACAAAGAAGAATCCAAAAGTATAATAGAACAACAAGAAAAACCACCAAGCCTTCTTATTATGTCGAATAGGAACTAAAAATCCTCTACAAATCCTTAGCACATCCATTGCTAGGAAGGAAACCAGAAGAAAGACGAGGATACCAGATGCCAATCACCATCAGGGTCAAAAACCACACCACCATCCATCTCAAAAACACCAAAGGCCAATAGAAGAAGGCTAAGCCATCATAGCCTCCCCACAAGGCAACAACTCCCTAGGAAGAAGAAGCCACGGCAAAGCCATGCAATGGTCACAACCTCCACAAAATGAACACCTACCAGAGAACATCTAGCAGGAGTGCCAAAGACTCTACCATCCACACCATCTGGGTCACCCTCATCATCAGAATGTGCATCGACATCATCTCTCAATTTGAATTTGCCTCCTCCCATTGACACTACTACCCTTGTCACTGCTCCCATCCTTATGTTGATAGATGTGAGTCATATATGTTTTGAATGTTGAAATGATGTAAACTAAAAAAATGTGAATTCTATGTTTGTATTTTTTTAGACTGTAAAAATTATTTGAATATATATATATATATATATATATTTAAAATTGATGCTATAATTTAGTTGTTGATAAAATGTTGAAAAAATGAAGTTACATGGGATGTCACTCTTTATATAGTAACTTTATTTTTCCTTCACTTTTTTTGTGTGTACTTATAACTTCAAACTTTAGTGCATGGATTTATTTTTTATAATTTTGATAAACATATTTTTTTAAATAAATATTAAAATTTGCATGTATTGAAAGCACACCCATTTCCATAAGACACATAATTTTTTTCTTGAAGCACAAGGAAAAACTTGATTGAACAAATTTAAATTTTTTGAAACACAACCACCACAACTCTAAAGATACGACATCAACATGTCAAATTACACAAAAGTATGCACACGAGCATTATATGAAACACAACGAAATAAGGATGAAAATAAGAAGATGACCTCTCCATTACATAAGAAAGGTGGAAATAGTGGGAGAATAACCACACATGGTCCATAAATCCACCATGAAGAACATATGAGAGAGAGAGAGGAAACAACTCCTACATGATGATCGATTACAACATATGATTGTGTTCTCTCACAACACAACAATAGGACAAGATGAGGGAATCATCAACCTCCAATCCACATCTTGAATTACTAAACAAATATAAACAAGAATAAAACTTCACTAAAGGATGTTAAAATAAGAGATACAAACTCTCCACTAATTGGAATGACAATGGGTCACTTCCATACAAGTGCACACTTCCCAAGATGTTCCATCATAATGTGACATCACACAAGTGGATGTATACTAAAAAATGACATCCCAATACCTATGAGGAATGTTGAGAAAACTAACAAGATCAACCATGAAGGTTTATAACCTTCCCAAGACTTTACAAGACAAGGTGCACAATCTCCCTAATGCTAGGTTTGCTAATAGGGTAACGTTAGAAGAGTGCACTTAAAATGGAGTAGGATAAACCAAAATAACTCAATTAAGACACTAATGACAATACTTTAATACCATTAGAGCCTCAATACCATGATGAACAACTTTCATTTACATGGTTTACTCATACGAGGTCTTAAAACCTAGAGAGATGATCCAGTCCTAAGAGAGATAACTTGACTAGACTTTTGAATGTCTATTCGATGAAAATGATTGTCACAAACAAGATACAAAACATAAAAAATATCCAAAAATAGGTCTACATTTTAAATTGGTGAACCCCACTTTTACATTTTCCCCTACCCTAATTTTCACCCTATTTTATGTATGTACCCAAAACATTTGGTTGAGAAGTCCTCTACTTTCCTTTTAAAATTTCAAAGTGTTTCCTATTCTTCCCATGCATAAAAATGTAAAATTTTAATGGAAACCACTTGTATACTCCCCATTTTAGGAAAATGCTAACTTTTCACCTCCCCATTAACAATATCAAGCTGGTTATGCCTCCCATTTCACTTCATGGAGCCCTTTTGTTGTGTGTTCCCAACCTTCTCAAAATTCTTACCACCCACCCCCTATTTAGTCTTCTTGGACACCCACATGTTCCTATTAGAAACCCCAAGAGACTCATCATTTTGAAAATTATCCTTTTTTATGTCCATGTTAGCCCCAAAGTTCTCGTAATATGAGTGTATGTGAAATTACAAGCATATAATGTTAGATTTCAATAGAAAAATGAATGATATTGAAAGACAATAAGAGTTTGACCTATAGCAGGAGGAGTTGGATAATCAAGCCTATCAAGGGTAGCAAGGTTTTTTCCCACAATAGGATGAGTTTTTCAATCAAGCTCACTATCCACAATAGAAAAATATAGAAGCTCAATGGAAGTATGAGAAACAATTGGAGGCACAAAGAAGAAAACAAGGGGATTATACAACAAAGGATGTAGCTTCTAGGAAAGAGCAACTCATACTTTCCCTTGCTTTAGCACAAATCTTGGAGACTCAAAAATCCCTTTGTGTGCCTAGTTTTAAATAAACACCTCCACCAGTTCGAGAGCAACCTACTAAGGAGAAGGTAAGAAATCATAAGTTTGTAAGTTTCAAGAACCCTAAAAATCCTCTTGAAACTTCCATTCACCCTCCTTGACTTCCAAAACAACCAATTGGGCAAGAGGTTTGCAAGCACAAAATTTTTAGTCTCAAGAATCATCCTAATCAGCCTCTTGAAACTCATTTTCAACCTCCTATATATGCCATCAAGTAGATTTCCTATGTTGGAGATCTCAATTTTTGATAGCCTCCATTCCTCAAAAGAACCATCCCTTGAGGAGGCTCATCATTTTTCTCCTATTGAGTAGCTCCTTTTGGTTGAGGATCCTTCTTATGCTCTAGACAATGAGTGTCTTGAGATGCTACAAGAAAAAGTTGAAGATAATAAGTTGTAGTAGCAAGACATTATACAAGTAAAGGAAAATGAAATAGTAGAGGGACCAATCCTCTCAATTGATGCCCTCCCTTATTTCTTTGAAGATGAGAAGGATAGATTACATATACCTACATCAATAGAATCTTTTGAGAAGCTTGGTCCTGGCTTGATGGATGAAGATAATTCCAAGGTTTTGGAGCAACAGTAGTAGACATGTTTAGCCCCTATTATAGTGGAGGAAAATCCCCTAACTTTAATAAGGTATGCAATTCTAAGGTGGAGGACCTCTTTTGTGATGATTTAGAAGCTTTTTTTCAATCTTGGATGTCAATCCTTCACCCCCAAAAGAGGATCAAAGAGGGAAACAACATAAGAGTGAGGAGAAAATGAAGGATGTGGTAGCCATTATGTTCCAAATTTCTGATTTTGTTGCAACCAGTTGCCAAGAATAGATTAAAATAGAAAGAAAAATTGAAGAATTTCATTCTTCACTTGAAGTGTCTCAAAAATCTGAAGTTTGTCTTGATGAAGTTTGCATCAATGCAAGTAATTCAATTGTTGTTGAGCAGCCACACATCTATTGGGAGAGTGATTCTCTTGTTGCTCAATTTGATGGTATGCATGAGATTCAAATCTTTTCATTTGAGGTGCATGAGGAAGGTCTTTCTTGTGCAAATCAACGAACAGGTTTGGCATATTTTGCATCACCATGTGAGCTGAAAACTTTCTCTTTTTGTTTCAGTTCATGAAATGAGGAGGTTAGTAGTGATGGAATTCACCTATTCTTTTGTGAGGTGAGTTCTCTTCCCTCTATATAAGGTTTTTTTTGGGATGTTGATCTATCTTCAAGAAACATCATCCTTGTTGTTATATGTTCACTTGAGGCACCAGTGTCAGATGAATCTGACACTAGTATTATATGGTTCCCTTGCAAAGGAACAATTTATAGTGAATTGATCCTTCACCTTTCAGGTATTTTGTGCAGTTCCATGCATGTTGGAAATGGTTATTGGTGGTTATAGCTAGGTGAGGTCTGCAACTATGGTTTGAGGGAGATCAACTCCTTCAAAAGGTTCATCTTTAATAGAGGAAAATTTCCATTTTTTGCTTCATGTTATTTTCATGTACATACTATAGTTGTTTTTCTTTCTATGAAGTGATTTTACACACCATGCATTATCCTTAAGGGAATGTATGGTCTATATTTCTTTCTTTTCTCCAAGTGCATGCCTGCACATGTTTTGTATTTTCCATTGGGAGGCCCAACTGTTGAAGATTTACCCTCATGACTACATGCCCAATGGACTGTTAAGGCCCTTGGTTTCCATGATTAGCAAGCAATCATCCCATAGAAATTACCATAAATGTTGGTATTTCATGCCACCCTTTGATGACCCATCATTGATAACCGATCTAAGAGATCCTACATAGGCCATCTTGCATGAATTCTCCTTGAAGTTTCCTAAAATTGGTTGGGTTGTGTATTCACACCTTCAGGCTATCTCTTTCTTTCTTCCTTGCATCCATATTCTATCACCCCCAATCTCCTCAGGTTCTTCTCCCTTTCTTGTCATTTCTCTCCTTAGCTTGTCAGGTTTCAGCCATCGAGCTTAACCCTTTCCCTCTACCTCCTATCCTTCCTTCTGAAAATAACTAAGTGTTAATCTTTTAGGGGTTGAACTTGGGCCTTACCCTTTACCTCTTACCTTTGTTATGGTAAGAGATAAGCCTACCCTTTGACCTCTAATTCTTGATATGCTTTTGGAAAAACAACTAAGTGTTTGTTTTTCAAGAATCAAGGATCAGTCTTTCCCTTTACCATTTACCATTTCTCATGCTTAGTGGTAAGTCATAAGGCATCCACCCGATACCCAACTCCCAAAAACTTCTCTTCCCTTTTGTCTCCTTCTTTAAGCCCCATTTTTCTTCTCAAAGGTTTTAAATTTCTTGCCTAGGGTCTCATTTCTTCCAATCCATCTAGGCCTTTTACTCATGTTTTCTGATGTTAGACTTTTTTCTTGCCTCTTACTGCTTTTCCTTGTCATTGGTAAGTGGTAAGCGGTAAGACCGACCCCTGATCTCCAAATTTCGATGAGTAATTTTGGGATTCAGTGTTTTCCCTTTTCTCATGCATTTTCCTTGCTTAGTGATAAGCGATGAGTGGTATGCCCGATCTTTGAAGCTTGACACTGATGCCAATATGGTATGTTGTTTGAGGTATTAATGATGACTAAGGTCCAATGTCTAAAAGGGTAATAATTTTCAGGCTTATGGAACATTTAATGATGCAAAGGTTTCTTTTTAGGCCCGCCGCCCCGACCATTCAGTAGATTTGGTGTATTTTCTAGGTGACACCATGAATGTTCGATCTAAATTTTGAGCAACTTGTTTTGATATTTAGAATTCAAGGATGAAATTTGTTGCTTCCTTAACTTCTGTAAGTGGATTAGGTGTCAATGCTCTCTTATTTCCATTTTTTTGACTTTCCTGATGAATCCATGCACTAATCATAATTTTCACTGGATGGCTTCATCCTTTTATGGACAACCTTCATTGCTAATCCTGGTTAGGGTTAGGGTTTGATTTGTGATTCTATGTTATGCCTAATCTATAAATAAAAGAAATGTATTCATTTCAAGGATTCTTCCTCTAGCTCCTTTGAGGTTTTTCTTTGGTAGACATGATTTTTGCACCTCTACAATTGTAAAGATTGGCTTTTTCCTGTACATTAATGAAATCAAGAAATCTTTCCTCTTCTCAATTTTTTTATGTTTTTGTAAGTTTATTTCCTTCATATATATGTGTTTGTTTTCCTTTTCATGCATGCATGTTTGTTTAAATTGTTTACAGTTGTTTTTTGAGAAACCTTCCTTTCCTTCCATCAACTTGTCAAACCCTAACTTTCTTGTATGCCTCTAGGAATCAAGCAAATAGAGAGCTATGTGTGTCCCATATTCCCTCTTTGTTGATGTTGTAGAACAGTCTAATTTAGGGAGAAACAAATTTTCCATCTTGGTGTATCACCTCAATTTCCCTTTCATGCATTCCTTCTCCCCTTTTCCCTATGAGATATTAGGGTAGGGTAGTGGTAGGATTTCATGTGTGGGGTTGGACCAACACATTGTACTTGGATGGAAAGAGGAACCAATACTTCTTTAGAGATTCAACCTCATACGCACAAAGGTCCCAAACCTTGAGGTTGTTTCCATTGTGTCATTGAAATGTTGAATTTCATGTTCAACAGGGTGCACAATTTCATGTGACAACAAGTACCCCCCTCCACCACATCTCCAATACAATATATCAAGGAATTTATAGAACAAAAAAATAATTCCAACCTATGTTGGCACCATAGTTAAGCTACACCTACCACTAGTAGGTTCAGAATATATTTATTAGGCATATCTCCCTGTAAGAGAGGGGGACCAACAACATCAAGGCTCTAGGTCATAGAGAGATGAGAGCGAAGGGATGCCCTAACTTACATCACTCTAAAGGGGTGTTTTGGGTAGAGTTTGAGAATGATGAGGACTATAAAGTACCTCAATCACCCTTCAGACCTGAAATCCAAGTTTAAGCTAGGCGAGCTAGTTTTCAGAGTCAATACTACACCTTAGAAAGCTCTCTATTTGAGGATGAAAGTGCAGTTCTGGGATGATAGCATTGCACATTAGTGTCTCTTAGGTGTGTTGGAATCTGTACAACTAGAAGATAGAAAGTACAATAAAAACTACGAGAAAATAAACTAAAAACCTAGCTAACTATTCTTGAATAAACAAAATAGAATAATAAATTATGAAAAGTACAAATGAAGATGATAAAGTGGATAGATGAAGGCTAAAGTAATGAAGATGATATCACCAAGGCACCAGTTCACCAGCTAGCTCCAAATACACGTCCACCTATACACAAGAAAGAGGGGAAAATTGTTGGGGTTGTATAGGGGTCTGCCTCAATCAAACCCCCATTTTGTTGTTTCCACCTCCACTGAAGCTAGATAGCAATGAGAGAAATATACGATAAAGAAGTGAAGAAAGTAGAAGATGCAATAAACACTACAAAGCAGTAAAGTGATACTCAACCAAATCACAAAGGAGAGGAGTGAAACATTACCACCTCCACCCAAAAGCTCACTAGCTAGTGGAGGAGAAAGTTGACTTGGAAAGGTCACCACATCCTCCATTGTGATGGAAGGAGGTTTCACAAGACTCCAAGACCACGTTTCTATGGCTTACTTCACACTTTCTTTGCAAAGTTGATTAAGTATTGTTGCTATAATTGAGTGTTGAAATGCTACTAAAGAGTGAAGAGAATGCTGAAAATGCTTGAGAATGTGAAAGAAGGATGCAAGAGCTTCTGAAGAGATCAAGAAAATTGTTAGAGGATTAAATAGAATGAGAATGGATGAATTTGAAGGAGAAGTTGGAAGAATCTACCATTTTCAAGGTTAGTTGGTTGACAAGGGACATTACAAGTTGACCCTAATCAAAAGTGCAATGCCTCTGCCAAATTCAAACATAGGAATCTATTAGGGATGTAAGCGTGCCACACAGACATCTACATGTTGCACACACATCTTTGGAAAATATTATCTCACCAACACAAGAGACAGACACCAAGTGGAAGGAAGGTAGTTGGGTGATGTTGAATTTTTCCTTTAGATTTAATTTTTTAAGGTGAAGGTATGTGAAAGGGGAATCTACGTAAGGGGTGAAAATTCACTCCTATACATTTTTTTCCTACTTTAATGAGCACAAGTACTAATGAGTGCTTTGACAAAGTAGATCGAAGAGTTAGAAGGGTTAGAGATGTATACCTAAACCATTAAGGAAGCAGATCGTAATATGGTGAGCTCAAAAGCATTGGTTTGAACAAAAGACTCCATAGCCCTGCAAAAATTTCTATGAAGTTGCAAAAGGTACATTGAAGGCCCTCCAACCAATGATGGACACATCTTGCAGGATGAAAGTGTCTCACAAGGCTGCAGACCTATAAGGAGGCAGCTCCCAAGATCTCTCACATGAAGGAATCCCTGTGAATTATGTGCCTTATAGGCTTGCAGACTTGCAAGAAGGCATCCCCCAAGATCTCTCACATGAAGAAAACCTAGATGAAAGCACCCTACAATCACGTAAACCTGCAAGGAGGTATTCCCCAAGATCTCTCACATGAAGGAAACCTAGATGAAATCACCTTATAGGCCTGCTTACCTACAAGAAGATATCCCCCAAGATCTCTCACATGAAGGAAATCCAAATGAAAGCATCTTATAGGCCTACAAATCTACAAAAGGGTATCTCACAAGATCTCTCACATGAAGGAAACCCAAATGAAAGCACCTTATAGGCCCACATACCTTCAAGGAGGTATCCCCCAAGATCTCTCACATGAAGGAAACCTAGATGAAAGCACCTAAGGGCCCACTTACTTGCAAGAAGGTATTCCCCAAGATCTCTCACATGAAGGAAACCCAAATGAAAGCACCTTATAGGCCCGCAAACCTGGAAGAAGGTCTCCCCCAAGATCTCTCACATGAAGGAAACCTAAATGAAAGCATCTTATAGGGCCAAAAACCTGCAAGGAGGTAACCCCCAAGATCTCTTTCATGGAGGAAACCCAAAGGAGGAGACTTCGTAGAGTCCAATTGGAAAGTGGCTTCATAGGTGCACCTACAAAGCAACATATTTAACAGTAGATAAAGCATGTCCAAAATAAAGCAGCCACATAGGCAATAAAGTAGATATTCTCAAAAACCATTAGTAAATTAGAAAGCTTTCAAAGGGCTCCCTCAGGAACCTAGCATAAGAAGAGGGTCCACCTAAGGAATGTGTTGTTCGAAAGTACAAAGAGAGACATCTTTTTGTCAAATTGATTCATCATTAAGGAATCCTTTCGAAAGACATTCACTTCATCAAGGAATTCAAAAGGAAGAAAATGATCCCTTGTGAGGGGAAGGTAAAGGCTACTCCCACCTCAAAGGAAAGTTCTCAAGCTCTTTCTTTGCGAACCCATAATGAAGGAAACACATTACATTACGGGTCCTAGTTGTGAATGCGGTTTTGAAAAAGAAATGTTCATGAGGATTTTTGAAAAAAGATTCGTTGGTAGGGAATGCATTTTTTGAAAATCATAGTGTCATAGAAATGGTGTAGTCACACATGATAGGGAAAACTCAAACAAAGAAGAGAAAAAACATAAGAAAAGATAAAATGAGAAATAAACATAAACGAAGGGCACAAGGGTGATTTGATATTTCGAGGTCAGAACTTCTCATAAATATATATAAGTATAATAATAATAGTATACAAATAAACTATCATCAACCCCATACTATATCAAACCATGTGAAGAATGTACGAGAAAAAAATTTAAAAATAAACAATTGGGTCAGCATGGAAGAGAATCCTAAATTCCCCCAACACTTTACATCATCCCCAATTTTCTAAAAATCAATCACAAACATTAAAGAATGATGATACAGATAGAAGGTGGTTTATGACAGAAAAACTACTCTTGTATCCAAGCACCAACAAGAGTGAAAAGGATCTTCTAGGAACACATAGCATGAGTACGAGGGAACACATCACAACACACACACTTCTAATCTAAAGATAAAGAAGAAGCCTTCTAGGTGTGTGCGAGAAGTTGAGTCCACTTTTTGGCCAAAAAGTGGAAGTGTTTTCCCTGATTTCCAGAATTTGACACATTTGACCTTAAATTTTGAAGCACTTAGAGATGGAATCTTCAAAAAAGTCACTAATCATAAAATGTAGTACTCAGAGTTTAGTTTTCAAATATGTAATTTATTTCAATACCCAGATTGTAAAAATTGAGTCTCAATAGGTGTTTCTAAAAACCACTATTTAAAAGTCACTTTTTAATACCATACCATGCACGTGTACGACATCCATATTTTTCTAAATCCTTTTGGGAAAAGATTTGTGACTCACTAAATCTTGTTTTCAATATTTTTTTATAACTTTTTATTGAATATTTTTTTCTTATTAAATATTTATTAGGCATATTTGTCATTTTGAAAAATTGTCATGTACGACATGCATAAGATGACCTAAACCTATCATTTTTGATTTTTTTAAACTGAAAAGAATTTTCTGAAGTTTGCTCGTGCAATCCATTCGTCAAAATGTTATGTTGATCAAAAGTTATTAAAATACTAAAAAAACCTAATAATTCAAGTTTATGGACTAGTTTCATTAGAAATTAATTAAAAAATAGAAAAAATAATCAAATTATTAAAAAAATTACATATTTGGGATCTGCACTGTCTCATCTATAATAGGTTTTAATTT
>VDFB02159995.1:149160-165506 GCA_007258455.2 Sequoia sempervirens
TCATCACACTTTGAATCAAAATATATGTTGCAGTGGCCCTCTAGAACCTGTGTAAAAATCACCTTTTGCAATATCAAATCGTTCCCCTTTTCAGCCTATTTAGTGGCACCCCTATCAGTAGCGTAACATTTCCTAGCCTCATGTACCATATTCCTCCACACAGCTTCAAGCCACCTCAAAGTGTATTGAATCATTTCTTTGGATTGATCCTCCTCTCCTTGAAGTATCTCTAAAACCTTGTCAACAAGTCCACCTTGATGTTAGTGCAACACTAGAATTTCTCACTTGAAAGCATCCTATGAAACATTTTTCATGCCTTCGCTACCCTTCCACAATCCTGTGTACACTTACTTTGTTTAATTTTGATGGTATCTCTTCTTCTTTAAACTGCAAAATGTTTCCATCATCTTTGCGCAAAAAACTCAACAAAAGAATCCCTTGTGCTTTATTCACTCGATAATTAAGCTGCAAATACAAGGCTTGATGTGCATCCTCATACTGAGGAAACCCTAACCAAATTAGCCTGTAAAAGGATTTTCTTTTTTAGTACCATAGGGCTATTCAAACAACTAAACAATATTACATAGTGTTGAGAGATTACCTTACAGTAACTCAAATGAGTTCCCACCTCTCTCAAAAGTTTCTAAAACCTTAACACTGAATATTCTATGCATATCTCAAGGTTCTATGCTTAATTGGATCATACTACAAACCTAAGTCGTGACTGCAAAATGTAGATATGCATTCTTATGATCAAGAAACTTGAACAAATTAGCTTGCATAAAATGGTTTGATTTCTTAGAGTAAAATATTATGGGGGGAAAGCAATGCTAATTTTTCCATAGTATTGGGCATCCATATAATTATTAAGACTCACACAAGGACCTCTATCTCCTACTATCATTACATTTCCATACAACAATATGCCTCTCACTAGCTTTCCACTTGTTATAAACATCAAAATTCTCTCAGAATTTGGATTCCCAATACACCTCTAAAACCTTGGTTCAATAGACCTTTTAATCAATTCATTCATTTTTGCATGATTCTTTCTTGAAGCAAATTGATCCAATTGGATAAAAACATCCTCGAATTGTGTGACACATGTCGGGTCCCCTTGTGGGCTCGACTATTTTTCTTTGAAACAAGTTTTACCCTAAAATTGATTTTAGGCTACTCGCATATCCATTGGAGGTGAAAAATTTGAAGTGGATAACCATTAGAATCCATTTTTAGGCACTTTGTAATGTAGTCAAAATAGGTCAAGTGGCCTCTAGAATTGCCTTGGGAAACTAGTCAAATGACCTCTTGGAGCCATGAAAATTCATAAACATGTTGATATTTGAATCAAGAATGCAATGCAATAAATGGATTGGTAAAAAAAATCATGAGGTGCAAGATATTAAATGTCAAAGTGGCTCGATCAAACTTTTCGGCAACTGTTCTTGTTCAAAACCAATCAGGGCTCACAAAGTCACCACTTAGAAAAAATATCAAATCACCTCCTAAGGAACGACCACTGGACACACTAGGTCATTTAGATACATTAAGCATGTGTGCAAGAGGTATTGCATTCAATCCACATTCGTCAAAATATATTAAGGGTCAAACTTGACCACCTTGAAACATTATGAAAATATAGATGCAAACACTAAACAAACTGCATTTGCTTTAGACCTGGTAAAAATATCAAATCTAATCATTAGGCTTTGAAACTGAACAAGGGAGTACATGAATGTGAGGGGAATGTATAGAATTAATCTATTTGACATGATGATCACCCAATTATGAAATATGCACTCGAACAGGAAGCCACTTCACAAGACAACGAATATAAAAACAACAAAAAAGTTTCAAAACCCTCTAGTTTTTCTTTTCAAAAATCTATCAAAACTCATCATGGCAAGCTGAAAACTAACATGCATGTTCACATATGTCACATGAGTATTCCCACGAAAGGATTTGACATGAAAATAAACTAACTCTGATTTATGACCCCCAAAAGTAGTTCACTTGGGCAGATTTTACAAGGGTACTTCTAAGTGTGCAAATCAACTTTTTTCATCATGGGCACTCAAAATTTGAAAATTTTGAAGGTGCCAACAAGTCCTGGGTTAGGGTTTCTAGGAAGGAATTGATTTTTGTAAAAAGGGTATCTAAAACTGCAAAGATCGAGAAAAATACCTATAGTGGGACTTATACGCCACTTCTAGCGTATCAGTCCCGTTCTGCTTTTTCAGGAATTCAAAGTTCAGATCTGTGCTCCAATCTCTGCTCTTTCCTTCCAAATTTATTTTTGTGTCTGAATGTATAAAAATTCTTGCAAAACAGAATATAGACTTTATTTGCTTATGGGGGTTTGCCTTAGTCAAACCCTTAGTTTTGTAGTTAAACCTTGATAGAAACAATGAAATATAAATGTAGATCCTAACCTTAAGTGTGTCTAAAACTAGGAAATCTAAAATGCAATGCAACCCTATTCTAATGTGTTAGAATGAGAAGCATGAATGAAACATGAAGATGAATGACTCACTTTGAGAGATATTTAATTGCCCCAAATGAGCCCTAACAAAGCTTGTACCTTCCTTATGCTAAAATTAGAGTGATAATGGAGGATGCAATCACTTAGGAAAAAAGTCATTAGGCTTGGCTTGATGGCTAGTTACATCCCCCCAGCCTAGAATCCATCATGATTCACCATAGACAACCATGATCAACCATTGAAAATGCTAGATCTTGGATGAAAGTGAGCTTGAAGACCTACGAAAACACTCTAATACTGCTCAAAGACTTCAACTTTAATTGCTTTTGAAACTTGAATGCTCCTATGAAAGAATGCTTGGAGAATCATGAATGCTTGGATCTTGAAATTGCTCTAAAAATGCTTGCTTAGATTGAAAAATGACCTAGAAATTTGCTTATATGGGCATTTACCCCTAATTTACCGTTATTCAGATCTCAAAATTTGGCATCAACCAAAAATTTGAATTAAAAAGAATTTCCCGCTCAAACCCTAAAAAAGCCCCAAATGGGACTCATATGTCACCTCTAGCGTATGGGTCCTACCTAGGGGAACTCATATGCCCAAGGCGCGTATGAGTTCCACCCTTGATTTTTGAGGTGGGTTGTTAAAATTTGAAGTGTTTTTGATGATTTTGTTAGGTTTTTAGTTAAAACATGCCTTGAGATCCAAATAATGGGTCTTAGGGGCCTATTAGTGATGAATTAAGGGTATTTAATGCAAGGGTACCAAAATAGGTCCAAATTAGGCAAGGGACTGTACTATTCCCAAGAAGAGAGTACAATTTCCATTGCCACAACTCCAATTAACCACAATTAATTAAAAGGACTCTAAATGAATGTGAAAGTTCGTTACAACACTTTACAACACTGTAAATAGGGTACACATTAAGTTCATTTCATTAAAAGGTGCCCACTAGGCTTAATTCATTAAATAAACCCTACAAAAGCATGAAAGTGTGTTATAACACTTTACAACACTCTTGCAAAGGACAATTTAAGGTACATTTTAATTAAATAAGGAACCTAGAATGATGTGAATGTGTACAACACATTACATCACTATTCTAAGATACAATTAATTCAAATTTATGTCAATTATCCAAATTAAGTGTGAAAAAGGATTACACTTTTAGACACTACACCTACGAAGTTGGCTCTCCCTTGTGATAGAAAGCTAACCATAAAACCCTAGTTAATTTATGTTTAATGTTTAGTCAAGTGAAAAAGAGGTAATCTTAATCATCTTAATTGGATCTAGGATCTCTTTTTCTACTGAACAAAAGATAAAGATATTGGCCAAATAGTTCTCTAGAAGTTTGGAATTCAATCAACAACATATATAAAGAATTGTAGATAAACCTATTCTTATAGAGCAATCAACCCATTTTAAAACATCAATCATGAAATAATTTACAATCATGAAGAGTTTCTTCCAAGATGGATTGATAACAACACTTTAGGAAATACAAAGAGAAAAATACTATGCAATTTAATCTTATAATATTTAAAAATTTATAATCTATGTCAAACCATGTTATTGGGATTAATGTATGATAAGAGTGTTTTAAGTGCATTGGGATTCTTGAAATCAAAGATAATAAAAAAATCGACAATAATTTTAAAAGTTTCTTGAAGATTTAGTACATTAAGATTCCTAAAATCAATGATAATGATAAAAATTGATGATAATTTAGAAAATTTATTTGAGAATGTGTACAACCAAATATGCTATCCACACTTATCATTTTAAAAAGGAATTACGAATCTTCATCTCTACATGCATGAAAGAAGAGGAGTATGGAACACTTCAAAAAATACTAACACATCTAAAACAATGAACATCAATATTGGACAAAAATAATAATCTACCATGAATCTTATGTTGAAAAAATATTTCCTTTACCCTACCAAAATTAATAGTTATATAAAATGATATTGCATTAATTATTGAAAAATAAGTTCTCTGAATCTATCTAGGGTAACAAATGCAAATAAGCAATTCTAGTCTTTACAAATTTATGTCGCAGCCCATCCACATTATGCTTGCTTAAACTCCCCTACAATTTTCTTTACATTTGCGAAATGAATTTCGTTGAATTCAGCCGCATTATTAACGTGAGGAAACGGTGTATCGGGGGGAGGCAGAGGAACGCCCAAGAAATTACAGAGAGGAGGCCATCCTTCCTTTACATTGAATACTAGTAATTTATGAGCAGGCACACAATTTTTAACAGCTTCCACATGGGCCTCGAACACATTAATGGCGTATTCTCTGTCGTCGAACCTCCCACCGAACAAACCTTCCCAAACTGTCAACCTATTCAGGGCCAGTTCTGATGGATCACCTGGATCATTGTAAGCACTGTAAACAGTATCTTTTACACTCTGATACCACGTTTGCGTATCACGCACAGTAAGAATTATCTTTGCCTCAGGACACAATTCCATCAGCTTGCGATACACTGTAACAGATGGGAAGTCCACTGTTGCCGTGTACCCACTAAATGCACTCTTCCAATCTTCTGACTTCCCTGTTAACATCGTAACACAATGCAACTTAAGGTCGTATGAGATAGGAATGACGATTAACATTACTTTGTGATTGGCTTACCAGACAAAATATCGAGCCATAGATTGATTTGATTATTCTTTTTCATTTCGGTATAATGGTAGCAGGGAAAGCATAACATTTTCAGGGCCTCTTTCAAAGATGATGTGCCAGTCCTGGAAAGGCCTACCCCTATCACCTTCAGATTCAGTTTCTCCTCTCTACATTCTGTCAAACAAATCATCCAGATTAGGTCAATACCAAATGTAGAAGCTACGTGTAAAAGAATGGAAAAGACATCGTACCATCAATTTTCTCCATCTTCGTAAAAGCTTAAAACAAGAGCCGCTCAAAATCCTGGCATTAAGGTGTACATTCAAGATGGTAACAGAATATAAGGTAGATGATAAGAGTGCTGACTGGTAGATGATAACAGTTCTGACTGGTAGATGATAACATAGAAGATAACGTAGTGCGGACTGGTAGATGATCACATACAAGACGTCATACCTTCTGCATATAAGAATATTTTGAAGGCATACAAGACGTCATACCTTCTTCCATATAAGAAGTTTTTAAAGGCATCATCATACAAGACGTCATACGTTCTTGCATATAAGAATTTTTTAAAGGCTCTCTTCCACCATGACTGCATTGCTGCAATCATCTTTACATTAAAATCCTTTAAAATTAATGTATACATCATTAGCATCCCATAACCGTCTAACCCATCACTACTCAAAATACCCTTAATGACTTTTAGGTTTGGTTTAATCATGCAATTAAAAATATTCTTTAGCCGCCGTGATAAAGAAACATGACTAGGCGATGTTGGACCCTAGTGCAACTTATCCCCACCATGATAACAACTCCGACAAGCAGCCACAACATTGACATAAGAGCCCTAATGGAAAGTACAATGAGGAAGACTGTAGACCATCACCTAATAATTGTGCAACTAGACAACTCCGAATACATGTGAAAGACAAACATCACTTCTCTTTCATCCTCTAACACCCCATTGGTTTTAAGCAACCATAATTAGCCGATAGTTAGCCGATAGGCTATTATAGGTGGGAATTCCACCGAAAAAGTCTTACTGTCTAATGCTGGTGGACTATTCTGGTGGAATTCCCAGGCATATGATGTACATTCCACTGCTGAATAGGTTGGTGGTTCATTACTACATCGATATTTGTTAGGCGTTAATGAGGATGGTGTTGGTGCCTGGAAGAGATGTACTTTGCCTCGGTAGCACCAACTACAAGCAATGAAGGAGGCTTTCGTCTGTTCGACAAGGATTACAACGGCTTCATCTCTGCCGCCGAGTTTCCCTGTGATGAATAATTTAGGGGAAAATCACTCACTAGCTATCAGGTTGCGTGTTCGAGCTCTGATATTGGCATGGCAGGGTTTAGAATATGCGGAAAAGTTGCCATGGACCATGTATTTCAGCTCTCTATTTCTGCTAAGCTTTCTCAACTTATTTGCAGGTGTGATGATTTTAACACTTTCAAAGCCTCTTTTTTATGCTTCGCTTGCATGATATTATTGATTTTATCGATTTGCAGGAAAAGGAAACGCAGAGAAGGCAGGAGCCTTATTTGTTTTTGGAGACTCTTTTGCAGACACCGGGAACCATGATCCGTACAATGAAACACTAAACCAGCTGTGGAGAAAGCCATACGGTTTGAAATGGCCTGGCTACCTTGCAGGCAGATTTTCTTCCGGGAAAATCTAGACCGATTTTTGGGGTTGCACTCAAAAATCGTGTAATACAAGGGCTTTAAGTTATGCACGGCTTCTTATTATTGTTCTGTGTTGCAACGGATATTTTAGGGCTTCCCAGTCCCATACCTTATGAGCAGCTGAAAAATCATGGCTGCGAGAGGAGATGTGGAGCTTGAGAAGACGGCCAAATAATTGGCATGCTCGTCTTTAGTAGATCGTCAGCTGGTCCATTTTTGGCCATCTACTATAGCTTCATCTTTAGTCATTCTCGCCTTTTAGGTGCTTGATCGAAAAGATTCCTACAAATTGGTAATCGAGGTAATTCTATTAATCTAATACTCTTTTTCAGATCTATTTAAAGTACCAAACTAGCATATCCACAAACTGTCTTTATAATTTGTTTCACTTGGGATGTTTATTAGAAATGTAAAAAGGATGACGGTACGCCTAAAGGCACTAATGCTTAATGCCAACACAGCAGTTTGAGGAAGCCACGTTGCATTCTCCACTGCCCAACTATGGTTACCAGTTAATAGGTTTGCTGTTCCTTTTTAATCCAAATGTTTAATATATATCAGGCATGTAAATATGGTGATTTTAAATTTTTTTGACACCTGGAAGCAGCAAGACACTTGTTAATGTTTTTCTCCCTAATACCTCCACGCAATAGTATGTAAAAACATGGGATTTACTTTATAGAAAAGGATTCCATTTTTGTATGGTATACGGCTGGTCTATCGCCTGCAGGTTCTTTGTGCAGAGGCTCTAGTAGTATAATTTGATAGCTTGAGATGTTTCATTTTATCTGATCTCCAGCACTGGTTAGTTCTTTTGTAAAGACCTGTGACTTTGTTTTGTTCATACAATATAATGCAAATATAGTATTGCTTGTTTTCTCATCTTACTATGCAAATTTATCTGATAAATGTGGGTTTCAAAACAAATGTTTTGTTAGCAGTTTTATTGAAAAGTTTCATGAGAACAGTATGAAATATGTTTAGTGTTTTATAATGCATGAATGGTTTGATATTGTTGTAGCAATGAGACATTCTGTTTTTGTTCTGTATATTGTAAACCCACTCTGTTTATAATTTGTCTGTGTTGAAATCTTCTCTCCTGGAAGTGAGTTCTCCTCCTAAAACCAACAACACCGAAGAGGTGTGGATTGTCTGAATCAGTTGGTAGGACAGTTACTAAATGATGTTGTTTGTGCAACAAAGGTCATAAGGGAGAAGTGCTATATTTTTCAATCTTGGTTGATTTTAACAAAATGCTCAAAAATTAGATTTCTATATAGAAAATTTTCTATTAACAAAACATTTGCTAAGTTTTATTAAAGGTCAGATGAAGTTATTGGATTTGACAAAACATACATCCATTAAGTTTAAATTGAATTTTTTGTCAGAATTTTATCACATTTATTTCTTATTTATTTGGCCAAATCTTTTTCCATGCCCTGAAATCTTTCCCAACTTGTGGACTTGGGGAATTCTTTAGAAATGTATGGAGGGGGTTGGGGTAGGATATCTGGTCTATAAGTTGCATCCCTATCACCATTGCATGCATGCTTTATACATGTTGTAATGTATGATTTAATGCAGTTTGTTTGTCAGATTTTGGAACTTGAGCATTTGCAAAATTGCTGAACTCTTTATAATACAATGGTGCTCTATGATTTAGGATTGCAGACATCAGTTAAATTATATTTTACCAGTAGGTAGTGGGAGCAGGATGTTTGGCCAACAAATTGCTCCCATCACTAGGATAGGCTTGCTTCATATAGGTATTAATAAATGTTGTAATCCAGTTTGTGTGCAATTTGAAGATTTGCATATTGGAATGGTACATGTTGATGATAATAGTTGTTGCTATGTGACCTACTGTCCTGCTATTAAATGTTCTCACTTAGTGAAATTTTAATTTGGATAGTGTTGGTGGGAGCAGGATGTTTGAAGAACACACAACAACACATGGACAATGTAGATCCTTTCTCACATGTAGAGAGTAAGTCTGCATTGTCAATGTGCCGTTGTTTGTGGCTCAAATATTGGAATTTTAATGTTTTGTAGATTTGGCAAACAGTTTACGATTTTGCATCTACAACATCTGTTATTTGTCATCTTATTAATTCAATGGAAATTTTATTCTGTTATTTGTTGGTGGGAATTGGATATTTTCCCCATAATTACCCCACAAAAAATGTGGAGACTTATTCTATATGGCAGAATGAGTTAGTGATAACAATATCTGACATACGAACTTAGCTATTGTCTATAGTGTAATTTTGTGGGTTAGACATCCTATTGACGGAGCTGGTGAAGCTTTTGTTCATGTTGACTGTGATGTACTCGTAGTTTTGTAAGGATTATCTTTGTACAAATTTTTTCTTTCCCCAACCTTGTTTCTATTGAGTAACCTATATTTGTGCGTGAAGTCAATCGGCTATTCATGTACAATGGATATCCAAAAAACATCCTGCAGGTTATATTTGTGGGTTTGTCAATTTGGTTGTTGTATGCTATTTTTGTTGTAATTACCAATGGTCATTACTTACCTGCTTATTGCTCTGTTTGTTTGAGGCATTTCAGGAATTTGCATGTGTGGGATTTCCACATTGTTTTTGTTTCATCTTTTCTATAAATTTCACCTCACAGGTCTTCTCATGTAGCTTGTCAGGCACAATTAAATGTTTCCTGAATGTCCATTCTCAATTTAATGTACCATTATCTAATTTCATTTCAGGTGCATGTGTTAATTGTTTCCAAATTTGTTATCAAAAGACGAATTTCATAGTTTTCATTATCTAGGGTTATTAGTGTAGTCTTTGGTGAACTACCTGTTTATATTTATTTGTAAGTACTTGTTTTGGACATTTTTCAATCTAAATAGATTATTCATTAGATAAGTAACCTAGATGGCGGCTTTTGAAAATGTAAAAAATAATCAGGATTGCTATGTCAACTTGAAATTTGTAAGTATCTGTGGACAACTTCTAACAAGTGGTAGTATCTTGCAGGTCCAACATTGTTATATTTCCAAGAAAATGCTGGGAGCATCCTTTGAGCTTTAACTATTTGGTCTATTTAGCAGTCAATAAAATATTGAAATGCAATTATTTAGATGAATATTAATTATCCTATCAGAGTTAACTTTGGGAATGTCTTTAACAGTATATTTCCAGAAATGCAATTGAGTTTGTTCAAATTTTGTTATAGAAATCGAAATGCAATGTTTTCATGCTCTCTTATAGAGGGTTTATCTCAAACTTTAGACTATGTAAATTTTGATGCTTTGTGTTTATCACTGTGTTGGGAAATTGTATACATTTTTTGTTGGTGGTATGTATATGGTTATTTTTTTTCCTCCAATTAGGGAATGCTCAATGAGGAGTTGCATCATACAGAGCTTGAAGGCATAAAATTATAATGTATGTTTAATTATATTGCAATCAGATATGGAGCAAGTGATGGCTACCCATTTCAAGAGGGTGTTAGCCATGCATGATGCACAAGTGAATCTTTCTAGACATTCAAATATTTTCTCACTGACATAAAATGCTTAATTTAAGCTATTACACTAAAATGGGTAATACAACAAATAGACCATGTTATTGATGTGGTTATTCTGATCAGGCAACACTGGAACACCTACTCCAGTATTAAGAATGTAAATATATATATCTTTATGTATATAAATATAGGCCACTCAATCTATAACTAAATATCCTTATATGCAGTGTTATTACTGCACTTGGTAATAAAATGATCCAACAAGCAATGCTGCAGCGCAATCCTCGCCTGGGCGCAATAGTAGAGGATATTAAAGTCTGAATAACCTTCTAAACATGTCTTTCAAAATGTCATCCTTAACATCAAATCCACCGCCCTGACCCAGCACGTCATGTTATTGGTACTGACAGTAGGTAATTTCTCAAAAAGAAATTTAGTTCCTGGCAACCCATTTAATTTCTTTACCTATGAGAAGAGAATGGACGTACTTTGCTGCAGGGTATTAATGGCAGTATTGACGCATTCCTAACACTTTATTTCTATGCTTTTTTATGGACATTATTCTGTGCTAAATTTGTTTAAATGTGACACCCAAGATGATCTTTTTTAATCAGTGATGAATTTGAAATAAATATTGTATTTGAAATTAAATTAAATGAGATTAGAGACATTAGAGGATTACAAGGCTAATAGTATTATGGAGGGAAGTAAATATAGCATAAGGGAATATTATTATTATTTGGGAATTGCAACGAACTAATTAAAAAATGATTTTTTTTTTAATTCAATGTTATAAATAACATTATTGTTGGTTGATTTAGCAACAAAAAAAAAATTACTATTGTAATAGGCAAGTAAATATTATTATTATTATTATTAAGGGGTAAATTTGTGACTAAATATTAATATTAATAACATTTTGTTTTCACAGTCCATGATAGATGTAACTAAGATTTCTGGAATAATTGTGTGCAAGTTTTTACT
This sequence comes from Sequoia sempervirens, assembly GCA_007258455.2. Lineage (NCBI taxonomy): Eukaryota > Viridiplantae > Streptophyta > Pinopsida > Cupressales > Cupressaceae > Sequoia > Sequoia sempervirens. The sequence continues at coordinate 160,456 of VDFB02159995.1, forward strand.
CCATGATCCATCATCAGGATGAAAAGCAGAGAGATAAATCTTAGTTACAAATATTAATATTGTTATTGTTGATACTGGTTAGTTAGTGATATTATTATTTTTATTATTTAGATGGGAGTAATATTACTGGGGTGAATGGAGAATAAAATTACTTATGGTTAGTTAGTGATAGAATTATTTTTATTATTTAGATGGAAGTAATATTAGTGAGGTAAATAAGTTATTATTATGTTGTTAGAATTTTTAATGAATAGTGTAAGTTTTGCAATTAGTAATAATATATAGTGAATACATATAGTAATTAGCAGCTTGACCCATACTTAGAGCATAGTGTCTTGAAGGTAGTGCCCTCAAATTTGGGATTTGCTTGGCAAGCATGTCTCCCCTAGAGAAGACTGATTGGTGTTTAAATTCTTCAAATTGAGTGAAGTAAAAGTTAATCTTCTTTATGTGGTTGTTTTTATAGGTACTTAACAAAATTTGTACAGGTTCAACAAAAATTGTGATAGAATTTGTTCTCTTTTTATTAAAAATTGTAATGGTGCATAAGTTAACTGGGTAGGGAAAATGATTGGTCCCAAGTAAGGAGTTCAAATATATGAAATTGTGTGCGAACTTATGATGGGTGAATTGCTAATAAATGATGAATATGGGAGGATGTGTGTAAAGGAAATGAAGTATAGATGAATAGGGATGGTTTGTGAGCCAAACTTAGCACAAGAGCATGTCATTTATTCGCATATCATTGCATTAAGATGTTCAATCATAATGGGCCCAAAACTAAATATTCTTGGAATTATTGTTTCTTGCTCTTTAATGCATTTGTTGTATCCAATCTATATTTTCTTATGATTTGATTGTACTTCAAATATCAGAACGTAACAACATTTCACAAAAAACATGTGTTGAGTTGGCTCATAGTGGATAGTGGAAAGGGGGTGAGAAAGTTTGAAATTAAATTTGAGTATTTAAATTTGAGTTTAATCCTTAATGGTGCATAAGTTCCTTAATGGTGCATAAGTTAATTGGGTAGGGAAAATGATTAGTCCCAAGTAAGGAGTTCAAATATATGAAATTGTGTGTGAACTTATGATGGGTGAATTGCTAATAAATGATGAATATGGGAGGATGTGTGTAAAGGAACTGAAGTATAGATGAATAGGGATCGTTTGTGAGCCAAACTTAGCACAAGAGCATGTCATTTATTGGCATGTCATTGCATTAATATTTTCAATCATAATGGGCCCAAAACTAAATGAGAATTGATATGGGTAATGCAAATTACACCATCCCATTTTTCCCCCACTTTGATTTGTGTAAATAACTAAACATTTCAAAAGGATTATTGGTCTATGTGGAGTAATAGCTTGTTCTTGTGCTCTACATGACATGAGTACTCTATAGGGCACAAATAACAATTAGTTTTAGTTATATATAAAAAATGAGTAGAGGCAAAGGGGGAATGGTTAAACATTTTGCATGACAAGTGACATGAAAATTTTCCACTTAATGTGGCAATTTGATATGAAACATTTAATATGAAAATGCAATGTGACTCCACTTAATGTAGGAAATGTGTTTTGCTTGATTGCAATAATGCAATAGAACTCTACGTGGTTGCAAGAGAGTGATGCGATCAAGATTGCATTAGGTATGGTAATGAGTCTAAGTTGTGCAACATAAGTCATGACCTAAAATCTCAATCTTATGAACATTAGTGAAAATATATGCTCTGATCCAATTGGTTGCATCAATGGTATGTAGGAAATTGGAGGAAAGGAAAATATGAAGCATGATAAATCCTATGAATACATAATGGTTGTTATCCCATGACAAGAAAATAATGGATATCAAATAATAGTCATGTAAGAACACAAAGTATGTATTAATAAAAATAAGCATGTAAGTGCATATGTTGTCTATTAAGTTTGTTTGTGTTAACTCTTGTCTTATTGTAATTTTCAAATACTTATGTTGGTTGATGTGTTCATGATCCCGCTTGAAATTTATAAACAATTAAATTATATTTAATAGTGTATTATCATATTATCTTGATGGTGTTGTAATTGAAATATTATTAAAATATGGTTTATAAGTGGTTGGATGATTTTACTATATGCTTCATATATGACTACATATTGAACATAAAAATGCAATGTTTGGCTTGAGTGTGTAGGAATAAGTAAAATATCAACAATGATTACTTAGAGGTGATCACATGGTTTGTTTGAAATTGTAAACCTTTCTTGCGTATATTTGCCTCTGGAATTGGAGCTGGGAAGACTTATTGAAAGTGAGACCCACCTTACCACTAAACTACATTGCTCAATTTCTTACAACCTTGAAAAATACCTCTATACTAGGAAAAATAAATTGTATTATATAGTATAAAAGAGAGCAATGAAAAACAAGACTTGGGATGCATTTGACGAAAAAGCTTCCCACATAATTTTGGCAACAAACTTTGTTTTCATTTTTTGTCAGGAACTACTTGTCTTAAAGGAAATACTTGATGAAATTGAATGGCGTCTCGTTTGAAAAATTCTTCCTCTCCACTGCTATCTTATAAAAATATTATTCATATAAAGATTTTGTATTTGAAAAATGTTTCATGTGTCATAAAATAGTTTTTGTATTATAAAAATATTTTCCCGCAACATGCAATTTTCCATTATGTTACCTTCAGTTACAAGGTATATCATTAGCCATAAAAAATTATACTTAATCCAATCGGCCTTTTACCATTTAGCATAACATACAGATTTAAATAAAGTTCCATTTGTTCATTTTCAAATCTTCTCGCACCCCATCATCAATTGACTTTTGCCATGAATACTTAATCTTAAGAGAAGCAATATACATTTTCTTGCGATTTTTAACCTTTCCCTTCAATATATTGCTAGAGTATATCCTGTTATCGGCGTAACCATTGCATCTCATTGAGGTGCAAGTGCTAGTTGTATACTTGTGAATACATGCTATGGCTGCTGTTTGTCATGGCAATAGGTAGTTAGCTATATGAGTCAAGCAAGATATTACTATTCATCAATGGCTCTAATTTAACCAATGAGAATTTGATAAATCTATTCTTTTATTAACCAAAACATATAACATTTTTCTTCTCTTAATAGATCACAATAATCTTGTTAATTTTACTTTTCTAGATTAAAATTTATTCTTTTATGGTGCTAAGTTTCTAATTATGTCACATAAATATTGAAATCTCTCAAAGACAAATGCTCCCTTAGAGTCATGAAGAACATAACCTTGCTCCTGTTGAATTGGGATTTCCTCATAATAAATCATTATGGTTAAATTTACCCCATTCCTCTAGGGATTCAATTTTTCATTTATTCTACTATTTTTAGAGGCAATTAACCCATTAATAATATTATTAGTTTCAAAATCTAATACCAATAGTAATCTCCAATTTAAACCATAAAATATAATAAAAATAAACAAAACAAGATCAATTTCTATGTCTTTCATCTTTTAGGAACTTTACTTTCCACATTCATGGAAAGGATAGTAAATTGAAGAATGTTAATGAGCATAACACTCATTTAAGTGTTATGAAGTTTATTAATTGCATACTCTCCAAGTCTTTCCTTTTTATAGAATATGAATTAAAAATAAATTTTGTTAGTACTTTTAAAGATATAAGAGCATTTATTTTTTCCTCCTACTTTGTACCATTCATAATGTAAAGATGTCTTTTCTTCTAGATATGATCGCATTCATTTTTTTCTTATAATATTATAGCTTATATCTATGAAAACAAGTCACCTTCAATGTGCTCTCATTCCTTCAAATGCTTTAGGCCAACCCTCAACTTAGAGAAATATCTAATTTGGTTGTAATGCCCCGTCTTAATAACCTAAGAATGTTGTATTTGTGTAATAATTTTTTTTTTAAAAGTTTAATTATTAAGTTAATTAGTTTCATACATTCATTAAGCTATACGACGTTACACTACTTTGAGTTTCCATAAGTGACTTACGTATTTCGCATTGCACATATTAATTTATAATATAAAGATAAACATTGCATAACATTAAATTCCATTCAAGATAATATAAGGTACAAACTTGTTTTCCATACATTGCAATTTAATCAAATATACAATACTCATCCATCTGATGAGTATTGTATATAACTCCAATTTAATCAAGGACTCTAATATCTGGTGCACTCATATTTTTTTAAATTTTTTTTTTATAATCAAGATTCTATTTTTCCACGTGTGCAGAACAGAGAGTTTTGTTTTCGGTGAAAAACCTATATTTAATAAAACTTAAAAAACAAATAGATAATATAATCAAAACATATTAAAATTATATTCGTTGGATAGCTCGTTTTGAGGACAACCTGATACCAGTTGGGTTTTTGAGATCTCCTCCATTTTCATTCTCAAATCAAGCTTTGAAGTGCAAAATTCTAAACAATTTTGGTCCCTGAGAGGATGGGGGTGCAATTTAGTGGGTTTGATCAAACGACTGTTCGGTTGAACAAAAAAATAATGTTCGGTCGAATTGGGGTTCAACCGAACCATGATTCGATCGAACCCATTTAACATACAATAAAAAAATAGATTTGAAAGGGGTTTGGTCAAACATTCTAAAGATGTTCGGCCGAACCACATCAATTAAAAATTAATTTTTAATATTAATATAAATATAAATGATATTCGTTTTAAATTATGACTTGAGAGAGGTATGGAGGGAGTGGGAGAGAAATGGAGAGTGGGGGTAGGAGGGAGATACTTGAGAGAGAGAGAGGGGGGAGTGGGAGCGAGATAAAGGGTAGGGGGTATAAGGGTTTAGGGTTTAAGGGTTAAGGGTAGAGGGGAGAGAGGGAGAGGGTGTAGGAGGGAGAGACTTGAGAGAGAGAAGGGGGGAGTGGGAGAGAGATAAAGGGTAGGGGGTCCTAGGGTTGAAGGGTTAAGGGTAGAGGAGCTCAAGAGGGAGAGTGGGTAGGAGGGAGAGACTTGAGAGAGAGAGAGGGGGGGGAGTGGGAGAGATAAATGGTAGGGAGTAGAAAGGTTTAGGGTT
>VDFB02159995.1:168055-188252 GCA_007258455.2 Sequoia sempervirens
AAAGATCATTAACTATATATATATAATATATAAATTATTGAAAACTTACACATGTACCTTTTCTAATCAATCCCGATATATGGTCATAATCAATTGAAATCAAAGGAATTTCTTCAAATCTTTCTTCCTCATTTTCATCATATGTTTCTGAAACAACTAGTGGCACTATATCCCATTTACCAACATATCCAAGTTCTTGAAATTGTTGCATGCATAATACGAGTTTCCCTCAATGCACTCAGTGCAAAAACAAGAGTAATCCCTTGTGTCTAATATCCATCCATGGTGACTATCTAAACTCCTAACACAATGCAAAGATCTTGTTTTTCTACCCTCTTGCATCCATTCATCGATCTTCTATCCACACCCACAGATACATAGTACAACATACTTGTGAACAAATATGTATATATATATAAATTTAAATAAATTCAAATTTTTGATTTAATGTAATTTATACATACCGATATCCCAAAACTCTATATGTAGATGTGTAGGTTTGTTCTTGAGAGAGATGTGCTGACCACATTTGATGCAAATGTTTCTTGCACCATTCAACAACATCATGTGCATTGTCTATAAAATCTTCTAGATAACTCATTTGATGCTTTCTTAAAGCTCGCTTGATGCAAGCTCCTGCTCCATCATGCTCACCCTTTCCATGCCCACTCTCAAAAAAACTCCAAACATGTGGTATTTTGTAGATTTTATGATATCTACAAAGTGCATAGAATGGTTGTGAAGATTTGAATTATGCCGCACATCCATCTGACCATACAAAATGATTTTTCAAATTTTACACCCCTACTTCTCAAATTCTCAAAAAATATTGTAAAGCAATGTTGGACAAAAAGTGTGTCATGCTCTTTATCATCACTAATATAAAAGTGATATTCTTTCTTAATGGCTCATTCTTCATCTGTACTTTCAACACCATCCAATTCTGATTGTGCATGTCGATAACACATATGAACCATAATAGTGATCTGCTTTGAAAAGTAATACTCTGATTGAATCTCCTTTTGATATACAAAGGAGTAATTTTCTACAAAGTCAACTACTGATAGAACTGTTCCATGTGAGAAATTATCTCTCAATGTTTGGAATTGTTGTGCTTGCCACTTAGCAAAAAATGAATGATGTATGTATGGTCGTATCAATTTTCAAAAATCTTCCATAAATTTTCCAACGGGAATCTCCTCTTCTACATAGTTCAACCTTGTGGATTCTTTCCCAAAATTTGTTTGCAACTTTACATACTTGTACCTGTGTCAGTAAAATATGTGAATAACTAATAAACCACACTTGATCAATGAAACATTACATCAAAGAGAATCCAAATAACTTTATCTATGAGAAATTGAAACAAATAAACTCTCTAAAATTAGTACTTACCTCTTGCAATTTACTGTCTTTGTTAGGTCAGTATCCTCAATTCTTGAAGGAAATTTAACCAAATTTCCACGTCTCACAAATTCCTTTTATGCAGTTTATTTGAAGTCCATTTTTATGATCACATAATATAGACTTTATGAACAAACTTGCCTATTTAGGAGGTGCATTTTGAAACCCACATATTTCTTCTCTCATCTTTCGAAACACCTAATAGTAGAGATCAAATTCAATATGATAACGACAACAACAAGTTTCAAAGAACTTGTTTATCTTCACATAATATGGCTTTAACCTTTGAAACATTGTTTTCCTATTCTTTATATGAGGATATGCATTACAAAAGTTCATATACATCTCAAATTGTGTTATGTCTAGCCAATGTTTGATATGATTTTCATAAATACTAGGTCCAATCCTGTGTCTCATAACATCTCTAGTATTTGATGATGGTCGAGTCTGATCATGCCAAAAACCGAGACCAAGTTCCTAACAACATCTTCAATCTGTCAGAGCGGGGAGCTCTACACATAATTACCTAATTTCCTTCTAAACTCTCATCCAAAAACTTCTTTTTCTCATATTTTATCAATGTGGTTCTACTATAACCAATTTCAGTTGAAAGTGCAAACGTTTTTCTTTTTCTTACTATATCTTGATGTACAATAGATGTCAACATCACCCTTCTTGTAGTGGCCTTATCCACTGATTGAGATCCTTTCCCAATGGAATCTAAACCCTTTTTAACATTTTGAACAATATCCTTTTGTAATCCCATGTGTTTCTTCTTATTTGATGGTGAATGAACACCCAACAATTGTAATGACTCTTTGAGCTCATCACAAAGAAGTAAACGTGATAACAATTGGGTTTTTTCAAGTGTATCAAGATGATTGAACTGGTGGTTGATCATTCCATTTACACATTTAGTCATTGACCTCTTTCTCTTATTATAAGGCTGGTTAGCATAATATTTCAGTTTATCCATATCCATTTCAAGTAATTGATCTAAATTTCTATGAGAAATTTGTTTCCCCACCTTCTCAGCTAGTTTTATATGCTCATCCATACCAGTAGGAGGAAGTGATCCCGACCCCTCTCCAACATGCATTTTTTGAACTTGTGCCTCCTCCCTATCTTCAAGGACCATGCATTCTTGAGCGGATTCATTTGATCCAATGTCTAGATTTGGCTCACTTGAGCATGAAAAATTCCTACTTGTTGAGCCCTTCCTACACATGTGTCACAAAATATTTTGCAAACAAAAGTGAGAGATGATGTTAAATATAAGTGAAGTTTATGTATGCAAGCAAACAAACTGATAAAACATGATGAGCTATAAGTGAGAGAAGTTTGTTCTATTTTTATATGCTCATCCATACCAGTAGAAGGAAGTGATCTTGACCCCTCTCCAACAAGCATTGTTTGAACTTGGGTCTCCTCCCTAACTTCAAAGTCCATGTGTTCTTCAACGGATTCGTTTGATCCAATATCTAGATTTGGCTTGACTTCAGCTTGAGGAATCCCTAGAGCATAAAACATAAAAATAATTTGAGAACATTGAAGTGATGAAAATAAAACACCAAAGACACAAAACAAAAATATTGAAACAAAAAGAATTGGCTTAAGGAATTGGAGTCAAGGATCATATAAAAATTGCAACGTGCATGACCAAGATGACTTGAGGACATTTAAAAGTATTTATAGTCATTCAAGTGCAATGATGGTTAGAAAACTTCAAAGTAAAAGTCCTAAACACACACTTGAGAGTGAGAGAGAGAAGAAACAAGCATGTACCTTGTTTCTTTCTATGATAATTTTCCAAGTTTTGGTCACCCCTCTTTTGTTCTTCTTCTTTTGACAATTTTTGTTGAGACACATTTTTTCTTTTTCTTTGTTGTCCCATTTTCTTCTTCAACTTAAAGATGAATCTAAACAAGTCCTCTACCAACTTAGTTCAATTATCCTCCAAATTTTTCCTTGATTGATAAAAATGAAAAGTTGTCAAGCTCCAATATTTGCCTCATTGATAAATGTGCAAAAACTTCTTCTCCAAAATCTGCACTCCAAGTCAATCAAAATTATTCAAGTGTACATGGAATAAATAGATCCTAGTTTAAATGAATCAAGTAGTAAACAAACAAGTTATTTCATTGTGGAGTTTGTTGAACATATTCAATTCATAGGTATGCACAACATATCTAGTAATTTTAGAATTTTTTTAAAGTGTCAAAAATGTATATTAGAGGTATAATTTGAATTGAATTTTCTTAATTATATTTGAATTGAATTTCAAGTTAGTTGTTGAAAATGTATAATAGAGGTATAATTTGAATTAAATTTTCTTAATTATAATTGAATTGAATTTCAAGTTACTTGTCAAAAACATATAATAGCTCGATATAATTTGAATTGAATTTTCTTAAAATTATATTTGAATTTAATTTCAAGTTACTCGTCAAAAAGATTATATCTTGTTCTCAAATCAATGGTTCATGTTGCTTAAGTCATTTAAAAAAAAATATTTATTGTGATCAACATGAATGAACTTAATTATAAAGTGGCATTGATTTCCCTAAAATTCTACTAAAGATCAAATGTATATTGAATATAAGGAAATGTAAGTTGTAAGAGATCATAAAATAAGAAAACATGTATGTATATATTTAAAGAAAATGCATACATATATTATGTGTAAACATGTTTAAACCATAAGCAAACACATGTACATACATGTAACTTAGGGATTCAATACATATAAACATAACACATATTATAAGCAAATAGGAAAATGTATGTATATATCATATAAGAAAATATATGTACATATCATAAAAGAAAAATGTAAATTAAAGATCATCAAATGTCTAATACTAAAGATAAACAAATAAGCAAATGTAAGTTAGAGATCATCAAATATCAAATACTATTAAAGATCATCATATAATCAAATACATGTGGTCAAGATCATAAATCTAGAGTGCGTGGCCTAATATGAATGTCTACTCCTAGACGAATGGCCATCTGATTGAGAACGGTCCTACTCTGATGGATGTGCTGAGCCCTGGAAATAAAATTGTGGACAAGATGTGTTAAATACATATAATTTATATTAAATAAATTTTATGAAAGTTATTTTTAAATGAACTTGTATTTTTAAATATCAATCTAGATCTATGCATACATAAATATATTTCATGTACATATACACGTGTGATTATATAAAAATGTAAAACTCACATGTCCACTGACAGCAGATTCATCCACAGAGTCACATCGATCATGCACATGATCTGGACCAAGGCTAGGAGTGATATAAGGTATGTCCACCTGTAACAATATATAAACTTACATGAATATCTAGTTAAAAAAAATTTAAAAATTAATGAAAAAAGAATTGAAAAATGTACATGCACACATACATGCACATCATTTGATATCGGATGACCTAAGTCCTCTGAAACAGTTGCCTCCACCATATCCACCAAACTATCAAGCGACGAATTAACATCTACATCCATCTGATCTATCCCATGTCGTGCCAAAAATGATGAATGTAGAGGACTATGAATGTGAGATGGCATCGGTGATGATGAACCAGAACCAATCAACATATCAGTAAAACCCATAGTCTGTGCAGTTGTCGTATGAACTGTAGGTGGATCCCGATGCACACTAGTGCTCAGCTTAGAGTGATGGGATCCTGGAACTGAACGACCTTTGCATCTCAAATTCTCTCTAACATGCTCTATACACATCCCATTATCTGATGTAATGTGGGCATATGCCTCCAACAAGTCCTCAGCCAAACAATGCAGAGTCATGTGTGACATATCTCCTGTAAGTGCATCAATTTGTGTAGGAGTAGGGATGTCGGCCACTGTAAAAGGATCCATGGTGGTCCACTGTGCTGAAAATGGTGTGGATCGGGAATGTCTGGACATCAAATACTGACCTACATGATCATCAGATATCCTAGTGGTGGCAGCTGCAATGTCACCTACAGTGTCAATTGCTTCCTTTTGGGAAGCAACGACAACCTCATCTGCTATGGGGGCTAGAGTTGGGGTGAGAGCAGGAGACCTGTCACCAACCAATACCCTAAACACTGGGGGTGGTCTATCTGCTTGACGATAGGTGGGCCTATCAGCAATCCTACCACGCCCCTGACCAGCATATAGTGGAATGTCCAGGTAGTTAACTTTGAGGCCCAAATATACCTCAACATACAACTATTGAACAAAATACAATGGAATCTGGTCATTGTTTGGGTATAGACCATGTGCTGCGAGAAATCATGGGTAGATCAATGAGGCCATAGCATGATTGACACATCTAGTGACCTGGTATCCCCTAACCTTACGCACATTTTGATAAAATGGAAAACAAGTGGCTTTTATCATTTCTTTGGTGACAGTATCCTGTATTTGTTTAAGGGGAATGTCACCATGCACTTCTTCCCGCATGCAGGAAAGAATAGCAGTCACTCTATCTAGGGAATATGCACTAGCCCTCTCAAGTTCATCTTTTAGTTTTTCTAGACTATGCAATATTAATATGCATGCTTCACTATATATCTCCAGGTTTGCACCCTGTGCTAATGAATCTCTCAATTTTTTAATCTCATTACTAGTATTTGCAAACAAATAATCTGGCACAGGTAGAACATGATCTGCATTTTCCATGTTATATATATATACAGTACACCTAAAAGAGCAATGAGACTTTGGTAAATAATATATCTAGATAAAGGGAATACAAATCTAAAATAGAACTTGTAATAATTCATCTACTCATCAATAATATTTTCATACCATTAACAATTTAAAAAGAATTGGAAGACAACTATAATCTATAACATAGCATTCTTAAATGATTCAAATTTTAAATGAAACGATGAAAGAAAGAATAAGAATACAAAGATTAGTATAAAATTATTTGAAAATAATTGGGGATAAAAATATTTAATCTAATAGTTGTTAACATAAATGAACTTCAATTATATAGCCAAGAACATCAAAAATTTATAGATTGGAAAGCAAAATAATCAGACATTTATCATATTTTTATATGTATAAAGTTTAGATACCATCAAACTATTTAAACTTATAGATTGCATAAAGCTATAAATTGAATTTCGTTAAAACTAATTTATTAAGAATCAAATCTAATAAAGTTTGACTTCATTGCATACTTGTTATAAATATCTCACTAATCCAACCATACATATTATATATGTTAAAAATATATATTTACCCTTAAATATATATACTTGTTATAAATATGTATAAATTTTAGATACCATCAAACTATTTAAACTTGTAGATTGCATAAAGCTATAAATTGAATTTCGTTAAAATTAATTTAGTAAGAATCAAATCTAATAAAGTTTGACTTCATTGCATACTTGTTATAAATATCTCACTAATCCAACCATACATGTATTATATATGTTAAAAATATATATTTACCCTTAAATATATATACTTGTTATAAATATATATTGAAAGAAGATGAAGGTCCTTATTTACCCTTAAATGACATTTAAATTGGATATTTTAATGTTCAATATAATGAAATGTTTAAAAAATGAAAGTGACAATAATATTGAAAATAAAAATGTTGAACATGAATGTGAAAATATTGTAAAATTTGATGGAACACCTATTGATAAGAGTAGCATCATAGAAGAAGAAGAAGAAGAAGATACATCAACAATTTCTTGACTAATGTGGATATGAACCCTATGACATTGAAATTGCACTCAATAATCGACTTGTTGATAACAATGATTAAATTGATAGCTCACATGAACCAATGAAACTCAATGTGTCCCCAAATTACATAAGAAGAGAGAACCTTTGTGAAGAAGAAAAAGAAATTCAAAAACCATCTTTTTGTAATGAGTTTGTTAAAATTTAAAAACATTCAAGAACCCCAAAATGGTTTGAAATTGATGAGCATAATAGAAATTCTTGAAGGCAAGAGGTCATCACAAACCATTCGGTTGTGGGCTTCAAAAAATTTCAATGAATGGTTTTCCAATAAGACATTAACCAAAAAATTCCAAATTTTTATACAATTACTAAAGACGTGTACAAAATGAGACCTTTACTAAATAAATTTCAAAGATTCATGTAAACAAAATGTTTGATTGAAATAATATTGTTGTTAAATTTTTTTTTAATGCATTCAATTCTATTGTAAATAATTTAGTAAGGAAAAAGATAAAAGAGTTGCTCATAGAGTAATAACATCATTAGTAAGAAATTAAAAAATTAAAAAGGCTCAATTATTAAGGTAAACTTGTCTTGAATTAAGCCTAAATCGTAAAACATTATCAAAAGTACTATCAATAAGATCATGATTAGAAAGTCCTATTGAAAATCATACTTGGGCTTTTAGCAGTAGGCTTCCATGAGTCGATAAGAAGCTAATTAATAGCACAAAGGATGAAATTCAACAATTTTGGCACTCTAACTCTAGATTTACATATGAGGTTGGAAACAACATTTTTTATACTCTACCTAGGCCATGATTCTGTTATGAGTATGAAGAGTTTATGATAGAAATACATCCATTATTGTTGAGTTAAAAGTAGGTTAAATATTATTTTTCTTAAAAATTCACTTTTATATAAATGTAGGTGTTTTGGAGAACAAAGCTATAGTATGAATAAGTGATTGACATCGATGGCTATAAATTTCAAGGTGGGGACATTCAATATAATTCATAAGGTGTTATAATATTAAATGCTTTCATTGTTTAGTTAGTTTTAATCAATGTTGTATGATTTATTAAACATTTTTTTAATATTTAAATGTAGGTGTTTTGGGGAGTAGTAGTGATAGATCTAGCTCATTGAGAAAGGATATAGGTAGAGAGGAGAAGTGACCTTGACAAGGATTGAGACATGGATCACCTCAGGGTGGTAGATATGAGTGGAACATATCCATAGAGAAGGATAGGCTAAGAGGATAGATATAGGAGACAAATACCTTAGGGGCACCTTTTTAGTTGTGTGTATGCTCTACAGAGTGGATTTACTCATGAGTGCTTTGATGTATTTGAAGACACATTTGTATGAGAACATAGATAATATGATATGGGAACTATTAGTTGTGTTGATGATGGGTGTGATATTTTATGTGTATGTTGATGATGTGCATGATATATATAGTTATATTTCTTGTATTTGGATGCTCATAGGTATGGATGTTCATGAATCTTATGTGTATGTCTAATGGTGGCATGTGGAAGGATAAATATGGCTATTGAAAACTTTACCACTATCTTGACAACTAATTATGGCTATATGATTATCTTATTGTAATGAACCTAAGTTAATTCGATAGATATTAGTGAAGTTGAATTAGGAAGCATGGATTGTGCTTTATTATACACATTTTACGTTTAAAAATATGGGTCTAATTTTTGCGATATTGAAAGTCAGTTAAATTTCTTCAATAGTATATCCAAGGTATAGGGATATATTAGTGGTAGGAGTAGTGTAGGATAAAATGGAGAATGTATAAAGAGGGGAAGGTCTAGAAAGGTAATGACATGGTAATGGAAGGAGAAGTTAAACTATAAGGTTAGATTTTCATAGGATAAGAAGGAATGGTATGAAGAAAATATCTACATATAGGATAGTGCTAGTAGTAACAATGGTGTGAACATATATAAAAGGATGGGAGATAAGAAAAATACTAGTGGAGAGAAAGGCGGTAGGACATGGGTGGTGGATCCCATGGAAGTGGTAACTATAGTATGATAGGAGGAATCATTATAAGAGGATGAAGGGTAGATGGATGCATAGAGGGTACAACATTAAATTAAAATCCATTAGAGTGGTAATATTATGAATAGTATTAATTCCCTAAGGATGGCCACCTAATACATTATATAAATTACTAGCCAATGAGTGAGGATATTTAGGGTGGAGAGGTGCATCAATACGTAATTATCAATTTAAGAAAATATCTTGTTTAGCAACATATGTATCTAAATCATAGTCTTCGTCATTATTTTTCATCTTCTTTAATGTGGCTCTTTATATGGTTGTCATTAGCTATTATATCAAAAAATGATTCAATCGTCATTTTATTTGCTAGCCATATTAGAGTTAAGATGAAAACTCCATAAAACAAGATTTTAAAGGATATTAATTTAACTAGATAAAAGATCAAGGAAAACACTCTCAAACATGCAATATACCCCAATTGCTTAGACAATGCATATTTCCTAATAATGTGTGCAACTAAAAACTAATAACATGTAATGAATGGATGTAGGTGATAATAATTAAATAATCCTAATATAACTAGGGTTGTCCCTTTTATATATTTAAGTTGTAAGAGCATTGTATGAAATTGTAAGATGGGAATTACCTATGAAATGTTATATGACACATAAGAGAATAAAAAAGGGGGGTTGTACACTAGAATATTGATTAGAATTATGAAAATCATCAAGATAATCTTAAATAATGGGTTTGAATATCTCAAAAATGGAGTGTTGGTTATGACGAGGAGGATTTGAATTTTTTTGACAAGATGTAAAGCATTTGTTAAATACATCCTATAAACCAAGTCAAGGAATATGGTGTTGGAATTTGTGCCAAATTTGGTGCCATTTTTAGGTCATTGTTTTGGCTCATGGCTTTGGTAAACCACACTTGGTTTATGGTTTAAATTTTTCCTATTTATGGGTGTTTGAGATGGAGAAAGCATAATGATTTTATAGGTATCATCATGGTACTAGAAATTACTCCATATGAATCACATGTTGATGATACTACTATAAGGGTATGCACATGAATATTTTATTGTAAATGATATTATTATCAAATAATATAATTGGTTCATGTTTTTGGTTGTGGGATTTTTCTTCCAAGAGGATTTTCCCATGTACATAATTATGTTATAAATTTATAATTTATACATTTTTCTTGTAACTAAAATTAAATCTCTTTTGCATATTTATCTCTTGATAGGTTAATATGGACATTTTTAATGTTACAAATGATACAATTTGTGGTTCTATTTGAACTTCATAACTTTATATTGTTTGTTTCCATATGCTATTAAGTTTTTATATATGTTTCATTTGGTCTTTCCATTTAGGAGCAAGCTATCCATAGCTTTGATTGTTGAAATGGGAAGGCATATTTCATTTACACATAGAACATAAAAATGTATGCAAAATGGGGAAGAAAATCCAATTTGAATTCAACAAATTTGAAAACACTTTAAAAACTTCCAAACAAATCCAATTTGAATTCAACAAATTTGAAAAAAATTGCATCTAGGGTTTCAAAATTTAACATATCAATGCATTTTAAACTCTAAAAAATTTGACTTTCAAATACTTGGTGCTCATTATGGAAGTCAGGTTCATGAAGTTTGGAGAGACCAAGTTGAAGTTGTGTTCACTGGAAAGAAGAAATCAGTTTGCTCACCGTCACAGTCTCGGTTCGCCGCACACAGGGAAAGCAAGTTCTGGTAATTTTAGAAAGTGACAGTCGAAATGTGATTTTTTGTTTTTTTGTCATATGTTAAGGGGTTTGATCGAACCCAGGTTTGACCAAACCCCTTTAAATATGATTTTTTTTAATTTAGGGTTTATGGTTCGGTCGAACCAGTGGTTCGACCAAACCAGTGTATTCGACCGAACCCTTAATGAGGTTCGGTCGAATACACTGGTTCGGCCGAACCCATCCAGTTAGAGGAAAAGGAAAAAAACAAAATTTCCTTCCTCATATAAATTGTAAACCACTATTCTGAAGTCGCCCTATATGAAATGTGTTATTCTCAATTTTTGTGCTATCGCATCAAGTGGTGTACAAGTTAGGAGATCTGGTTGCTTAATTTTCTATTCATCAATTTATAAAGGCCAACTAAATAAATGTAAGGTGTCGCAGATGTTTAAGGAGAAATTTTTTAAGGTATTCTTGTGTTGGTAATTTTATTTTGGGTCCTATCAATGGTATGGGCAACTTATGTGGATATGCATTAAATGTTATTCATGATTTGATCCAACAGTTGGAAGATATTTTCTATTCTATTCAAGCCGACATACAATGATTGAATTCTTGGTAGCGGATATTAATATGAGATTGGTTAATTCATTTTATATGTATGGATGTGTGGTGAAAGTGTTTATGTGTGTGTGTTCAATATGCGTAGAGAATATCAGAAGAGTAGTTGTGTGATTTCACATGTACATAAGAGGATTTTGTGAAAGTGAATTAAGTCTAAGCAGAGTGAAGTACAAAATTGAATAAAAGGTCCAAATTCTAATCTATGAGCCTAACCAGAATTGTAATCAAGCATTTGTAGATGCGCATATGTGTAGGATCATCATGGAAAAAATAGGCCCTTAAGTGGCAAAAAATTCAGAAAAATCAAAGTTAGGAAACTTCATGTAAAAAATTGAGTAAGTTATCTATATTATTTCAAAAATATGTAAGAATAGAATTTGTAGAAGATTGAATGTAGTTTCTAAACTACTAGGTTTATTTAAAAAATTAAAAAGTCTATTTGGTGAAAATTTGAAATTTCAATGCAGTAGTACTTAAATTTCAGGGAAAAAATAAGAAGTAGGTGTCTGTCTAACCACCCTAACCAAACTAAAATGATAATATTTTTTATAATATTTTAGATAGAAGTAGAGAACTCTTGTCCCGATGTGATGCATATTTTTTTGTACTCTTTTACCAAGTAAATAATTAATTATAATTTTTTTATTACAACTTTTAAAAAATATAAAAACACGTGTCTGACCACCTTAACTTGGTCAAAAATTCATGAAATTTGAAAAAAAAAATTAATCCGATAGTATGCGAAGCATAGAATGTGACGCATGTTTTGGATTCAAAAAATGTGATACTATTTGAAAGCTATAAATTTTTTTCAATCAACCTATCAATCAAGACTTTAGTCATAATTCAAATAGAAAATGAATAATAATTATTTATTAAATTCAAAGTAGAGCATAATTTATATTTGTGGAAAGCTAAGAATCTTTTTTAAAAACCCTTTTCATTTCAACAATTTTGGGTAAAAAAAAAGTCATCAGCCACATACCCTACATATACCCATCATATCGCCACTTTTTGGCCCATCATGATCCTGCATATACCCATGCTATTTTCTTAGTTCAACCTTTTGGTGTAATCCCAACATTTTGTAAGGTAGTGAGCCTTCTTGATTTTGAGCAGTGAGCTCTAGGCAATGTGTCTGAATGCAAGTGCATTCTCATTTTGTAAACACTTATATTTTGAGTACTCAAATTATGGATTGACCTCCACCGTGGTTTTTCCCTTAACCAGGTTTCCACGTAAAAAAATCTCTATGTTATGGTGTTGTGGATTACTATTCTATGTTCATGCATCTTTCTTTTGATTGAATGTTTCAGTCTATTATGATGCTAGATTAATAAAGTTAAAAATTGCACAACACTGATTCACCCCCCGCTCTTAGTGTTGTTTGAGTCCAAAATTAAATGTATATCTATGGATGATCCCAAGAGGAATAACATGGTTTCAACATTACAATATATAAAAATATATATACAACTATTGTACAGATTTCTTTGTTAACCATTTTCAGTATTTGACTATTGTTATATGTTTTCCATTAAAGATAATATTGCTATTCAATGATTATAAATGGAAGAAGTGAATTTAGAATAAACATAGAAGAACTAAAAATTCCACCATATAACAAGAATCAAGAATCATAGTAACAATGTAGACTAAAAAAAATCTAGGCAGCATGTTAAAATCAAAAGGATGGGAGGTCAATGAATGTGCAAATATATATATATATATCTAAACATAGGAATAAATTATGTTCATATTTGTAAAACATAAGTCTTAGCATCCCATAGTGAGCATTAAAAAGGAAAGACTAGGAGAAATGTTGGAAAGTGCAAAAGAGCACTCAAAGCGTTGGCTCACTAGTGGAGCCTTTTTCTGTAGTAGGGGTAGATATCTTTGCTATGTCTAAAAGCAAAAAATTACACTCTTCTTCAAAATTAACTTTTGTTGCTTTCACAATCATTGTTTTAAGCTAGTCCTTAGAATTGTAAGTATTTGTTCTGATCAAGACAGTAAAGATGTATGGTTTACAAATAAGGCCTTTAATAACAACAATAGGATTTGTTGTAGAATCAAAGCTGTCCTGCAACATGTAAAGGTCTTTTGCTGGAATTTGCAGTAAACTAGTGGCAGCTTCATCGAAAGCAATAGACCAAAGGATGGTTGAGTGGACTTGCAGCTTTAACTACAGAAGATAGCGATAGTTGCATTCCTCTATTTCCATATCAGAATGATCACAAAACCAAACATCAACACGAGGATGTGTGCATTTTATTTTGCATTCTTTCCCATTAACCAACAAGGGGCAAGCAGGATAACAAAAAGACTCAGTTTTTGCAATTTGAATGGTTGCTTTAAAAATGGCTTCAATAGTTTCTGGCAAGCCAAGGCAGTTGTTCAAGATGAATACAATAGTAACTCTATCATTCAAAGGATGCATCCTACAAGGAGTAGAAGAAGATGAAACCATTTGTTCTACTTTGATTGGGCCCTTGGATCTAAGAGTGTTTTCCTCAAGAATAGAAGGGTTAATGTCAAAGATTGTTGTTATTGATGTGTTGATAACTTTGTACCATTAGAGTAGCCTACATAGCCACCCCGCACAACAACTATGACTATATCACTAGAAAGATACATCCGCTCCAAGACATCACCTTTTTCTTTCCAACTTGGGCCCTACAAATTAATATCAACGAAAGAAGCAAATATATCATATAGTTTAATAGAACTTCGCTGGATTGTTTCGGATCCATTTTTCCTATGAATAGTTGATATGTACCCAACATGCACTACAATTCCAATAATATCAACCAAGCTATTATCACTATAATTGCTTATGTCACTAATTGGCACAAAAGCGGAGGTTTTTTTTGGCATGAAAATCTCATCTTCACACCATTTTATTGTTGTTTTTTCATCCAAAACAATTTCAAGGTTACTATTTAATTTATTGAATTTTTTATTTGCTTCCTTCACCGATCCTTTTGATATTAAATAAGTTGCACCCACCTCAACTCGACCGTAATGTAGTTCAACAATATCATCAAAAAAAGTAACACGTATTTTTGTCCCCTACATATCTATAATGTCAAACCTAAAAAGTTTTCCTTCACCTCTTTGTTTGTGGAAATGGTACATCTCTCTAATATGTTTTACATGCCCTTTCACTATCCAAACATTTTGATAAATGTTTAAAGCTTTAATAGGGCTAAAATTTGGAGGCCTACTTTGTTTTTTAGGGGATAGGTGCAGAAAAAATTTAGGGGTCCATTTAGAAGGAGAAGGAAAGTTTGGCCCCAACATTTGCTCCTCTTGCTGCTTGAACAAATACCTAGGGGTCCCAATGATTTGACAATCAAACATAATCACAACTAAACTGAATATGATTAAGGCCTTGGAAAAGAAGAAAAACAATATATTGGACATATTATATTAGGAACATACGAAGGAGAAAGAGAATTTTTAAAAGTAGACAAGAAACAACGCAACCCACCTTGAATATTGGACATTCCTTCATACATAGTCTCTTAAACATACAAGGGAACCTATTTTCAAGGCACCTGAAAAACAACAAATCATTGCATTTGGAAGGCAGGGCTCCTATTTGCATATGGTGTCCATCAGATAAGACAACCTTTTATCTTCAACTTGCCCTTTATTACTACCAAATTTTTTGAAGGAAAAAAGCCGAAGGACTGGAAAGGGAATGACATCTCCAACATTCATGGAATGAATTGCAAATGAAGTAAAATTTTCTTGTTTCTTTGTAGCCTAGATAAAGACAAGTTCAATTGAGGAAAATGCACATCATCACACCAAATGGATAAAATGAGTAAGGAAAACAAAGACTGCAAAGAGATATTTTTATGTGTTGTAAAATATCAATGCATATGTACTTCCACATCTATATGCTTTAATAGGGTCAGCCTTGTGTGTATACACCTAAAGGCCAATGAAACTAGAAACATAAATAGTAAATCACATGTGGTGTATCTTTTTGTATTTGAAAATCTTAAAATTAAAGGAATTGAAAGGCAGTGTTCAAGTTTATTACAAGAGAGGAAGGAAACAATAATAGCAAATCTACACTAGGTATAAGGAAAAGGAAATACAAACTTACAAAATTAAGATCTGGGGGCTAGTGGATGGCACCCTCAGAGCTAGACTCCATAGCGGGACTTGTGGGAGGTGTCACCAAATCAATTTGGGGGGGCTCTGGAAACCCATCCACAAAGCCCGATTCTACAGACATAGTTCTAGGACCTTTTAGAGGGAGGAAATGTTGCAATTATAGAACATCCAATGCCAACTGGTAGACAAGTTAGAAATACTGATAATCTAGCAACCATTTTACTATTGTATGCATGCAATTTTTTACTATATTTATATAAATATGTATATGCAGACATTTGTATATGTTGCTACCTATTGCATTCATCTTTTTTAATGCAAACAATAGAATATACAACAAAAAGAATGAAAATGACTAAGTACATATATGCATTGAATTTTCTCTTTGTCTACACATTTAAAAAAACACATATAACCATATATATATATATCCATAGATACTTCCGATGGGGGGGTTTCTAGGGGTTGTTTATAACAACATGGAGTTTTCTAATTATGTGGTTTGGCGGTGGTGGAGTTGGTTACCTCAATACACAGAAGTAGAATGGTAAGTGTTTGCTCACGTGAGGGTTAATGCATCCTGACGTTGTTGCACCATGGTGCTGGAGGAAGTAAATGCAATATTCAATGTTATAGTATGGGAAAGTATACTCCAAAATGTGTGAGAAAATATAGCGATTAAGTTGCATTGTCCAAAGAGGCATTGTGGTCCTTTGGTATTTTTTACTCTTTCTGAACCAAAGTCTACATAAATACAAATAAAGATACCATACAAATCTGCTTCGATATACATGTGTATATATAAATTATTGTTCGATTTTCAAACAAGCCACATTGGTCTTGGTCTATATACATGGATATATATATCTACATATATGTACATTTTTAAATATGAAATGGGGAATTCAATACATATATATATATATGCATATATGTATCTGTCTATGTAAAAGTTGCAAGCAACACAAAGGCACAAATCAATGCCATGGTTGCAGTTTCTAGCAGTGTACAAAATTTTAGAATTTACAAGAGCTAAACCATGACAATCAACACTTGTTACAGGGAGCTTGAAATAGATGAGGTAAAAAAAATATAATGAAACATATTGATACAAGGCATATAACATGTTCCATCCAAACAAAATAACCATGACAAAAATTATAGAATTCTAAAAATTGAAAAAAATGCTTGTTACAAGAAAAATAGAATAATTTGTTATAAGTAGCTTCAAACAGAAGAGTGGAAAAGAATATCATGAAACATATTGATACTCAAACAGATGAGGTAAAAAGAATATCATGAAACATATTGGCAGAAGATAACCAATCTATGTAATAGTTGCCTTGTCAATTCTAAATTCATAATTTTTTTGCAATCCTTATTAACCAATGAGAAACATTTAGGAACATCCTTTTTTGAAGAGGTAAGCTCCACATCATCATTAAAAACCCTGAGCAAGTCTTCTCTAATTATCTATAATATTTAGTGCCAAGTAATGTAGCTTGAATTCCTAATTACCTCTGTGGCCTTATAGCCATTTTGCATAGATTATTACTACGCATTGCATTTACAAGTTCTATTTAATGTGGATTTACTACCAAAGAATGTAGCTCAAATTTTAAATTCACAAGCCAATTCTTAGATACACTACTTGACTTGTATGAATAGGAAAATAACAGATGATGAAAAAGTCAACTTTAAATATGCAGTAGAGAAAAGGAAAACTGAGATAATGAATAGCTTGCTATGGGGAACTAAGAAAAACAATATCATGAAGAACACTTTCTTATCATGAACTTCAAATAGTTGAGTAAAAAAGAACATCATAAAACATATTGATACAAGACAAATAACAAATTCTATCCAAACAAATTAACCACAAATTTTTTTTTAGAATTTTGAAAATTGAAAAGAATCCTTGTTACAAGAACAATAGAATAATCTGTTATAGGCAACTTCAATCAGATGAGTGGAAAAGAATATCATGAAACATATTGATACTCAAACAAATGAGGGAAAAAAATATCATGAAACATATTGATACAAGACAACCAAGCTATGTAATAGTTTCCTTGTCAATTCTAAATTCATATTTTTTTTGCAATCCTTATTGACAAATGAGCAACATTTAGGAACATCCTTTGTTGAAGAGGTATTCTCCACATCATCATTAAAAACCCCAAGCAAGTCTTCTCTATTTCTCTATAATATTTAGTACCAAGTAATGTAGCTTGAATTCCCAATTAACTTTGTGGCCTTATAGCCTTTTTGCACAAATTATTTTCACCCATTGTATTTAGAAGTTCTATTTAATGTGGGTTTAGTGCCAAAGAATGTAGCTCAAATTTTGAATTCACAAACCAACTCTTACATACATTGCTTGAATTGTTTGAATATGTTTAATGTGGGTTCTTGGTTACCTGCCATTAACCTCTGATTCTTATGAAAAATATAATAATGAATAGTCTGCTGTGGGGAACCAAAAAAAGAGTATCATGAAGAACAATTTGTTATTGAGAACTTGAAAGATAGCTGGAGGCAGCAATTTTTACAATAGTCTACTATCAAACCAACACCACAATGGCTCTTTCGACAATGCAACCTAATCAATATATTTTCTCACACATTTCACAGTATACTTTCCCATATATATATATATACATACATATATATACATATACATATATATACATACATATATATATATATATATACACATATATAAATACATATATATACATATAGATACACATCTATACATATATACATACATATACTCTAAATTGGAGTTGCATTATTTGGGACTAAATATTATAGATAAATAGGTAAATTGTAAAAGAACTATTAGGAAAACACTGAAGAACCACACGAAAATGAGAGATGATCGAAACCCAACATTAAATAGAACTTTTAAATAGGAGGAAAGAATATCATAAAATATATTCATACAACACAAGAAATCTATGTAACAGTTGGCTTATCAATTCTAAATTGAAGCTACATTATCTAGCACTAAATATTATAGACAAATAGGGAAACTATAAAAAAACTATTAAAAAAAACATACATACATACATACATACATACATACATATACATATATATATATCATATATATATATACGTATATACATATACACATTATTATATACATGCACACACACGTACATATTTATATTTACATATAATACATATATATATACATATATACATACATACATATATATATACAACTCACAGATTCTGGAGTACAACAGTTTTAAAACCCTCCAATCTACTATAAAACAAACATGGAGAAAGTGATTTGTTGTGTACTCTGTTATGAAACTAGCACAATAATGCCTCTTTTGACAATGCAACTTAATCAATATATTTTCTTGCATGTTTTAGAGTATTCTTTCCAATATATGTATATATATATATATACATACATATATATACATATATATGGGTAAGTGCACCAAGATGGTTCCCAAAAAGGGGGCTTAAATGGCCACTTTTTTTTCTGAAATCAGGAAATACTGACCTTGGACGTGAAATTGAGGATAGCTACACTCAAAATTTTGAGATGGAACAAAAACAAGGATCAAAGTGCTCCGAGTCTAATTTCTAAACTACTAATTTATTTTGAAAATGGTTGAGATTAAGGGGTTCAGAAGAGGGATGTACACAAATTGTTGTTGTTTTTGTCAGAAAAACATAGCATAGCAACTCTTGTACGACCATAGCATGGTGAACTTTTTTGTAGTATTTTTAAAATATCTATGGTCAGAAGTTAGCTAACAGTATGTAGTTGATGCACAATCTTTTGATAATTTTTTAATGAATATTTGATTTTTTACTACTTAAGTGGGCACTTCCTAAAAGAAAATTTTGGCCCCCCAGAAATTTTTGAAAGTAATAATTTTTTTTTAATTTTTTTATTTGTAGAATGGAGACTAGTTTCTAAAACTGTAATTTATTTCAAATTTTGATGAACGGATAATTTATAGCGAAAAAAACACCAAACACTACTTTTTGAAGAAAAACAGACATACAAACAAAAGAAATTATGGATGAAAGTCTTAACATTATCAGAAAGGGAAAAAAATTACATTGTTGGAAAGCTAAGAGAGAACCTAACATTACCCATGTGTTCGATTTTTTTCAATATTGAACCAAATGCAATCTTGACGGTGAGCACGAACCTGATTATGTGAAAAATTGTAGAATTTTACAAAAACACGTCTCTGGTATTTGGGAATGCCCTCCAAGCCTTTGGGTTGGTATTCCAAGGAAAATACCAAAGCTAAGGCTCAGGGATTCCCAAAGAAAAATATAACGCGAGCATGTTATAACGTGCTCGCATTATTTGTTAGTTTTTACATTTTTCCTTTCTCCAGGGAGCATTTCTAGCAAAACATACTGCACTCTCCTTATGTCTTCCTTTAGTTAAGTGCCACTTTATTGAATGTTTTTTGATATGTTTGTATGTTTTAATGTATATGTATGCTGGTGTGTCATGTATGTTTGTATGTATGCCTATATTTATGTATGTACGCTTATGGGAGAGAGTGGGAGAGAATGTGGGAG